>PVJA010037577.1:0-20313 GCA_004027025.1 Myocastor coypus | reverse complement strand
CACTATCTTTTTTCTGACCCTCAACTCACCACAGTCCCAGTAGAGCTGAATTTCAAAGAAGAGTAGGTGTGTCCTCAAATGTGACTGTTAATCTTGATGACCAACTTAACTGGGTTAAGAGATGCCTAGGAGATTAGCAGAGCATATGGCTGGGTGTGTCTGCATGGGTCATGGACACATGATTTAGGGGACTATAAAGGGTCTCTGCTCCCATCTTCTCTGATGCCATTCTACTATTCCTGGACATCACAAATGACTCTTTGGCATACGATGCCCTTTGATACAGTATGTCCTTCTGCCTATAATGTTCCTCCTCCCTTGGAGCTAGTCAACTGCAGACTGAGTCCTTGAAAACATGAACCAAGTTAAATGTCACTTCCTTTACCTTGCAAGTGTTGGTTATTTTATCTCAGGGACAAGAGAGTTGAGTAACACATACAATTTGTGCCAGACAAGTGGAGCTGTGAGTCAAGAGACTAATTGATCTGGTGAAGGAAATTTCAAGGTAGGCCAACAATTAGGACTCTGTTCGCTGCTTAGTTAGATTTAGACAGAATCAGGGGAAGAATAAGAATATTTGAAAACATTAAGTTATGTCCAAAAATGAAAAAGTTGTAAAGTTGAGGTCAAAGGAAATATGGTTGCTCTAAATATTAGTGCTATTAAAAAGAAACCAATTCTTTTGAACAGGGTCAAGAAAAATGTCTTGAAAGAATGTTAGGAATCAAAGGCCAGCCAGATAGCTCAGCGGATTAAGGGGATCGGGGGTTCATCCCTGGTCTGCCAGGCTGGCTGCTGGCCAGGCTCCCCTGGGGCACACTGAGGCATCAATTGAGACTGGGCATGGTGGCATGTGCCTGTAATGTCAGTACTTGGGAGGTTGTAAACAGGAGGATCACTAAGAGTCAGATCTATACAGTGAGACCCTGAAGACCTTGTACTAAATACATTTCTTAAAAAAAGAATATCAGAAATCAATAAAACCCCACTTGTTGCCAGCTCAAGGGTGCAAAAATGTAAACCTTTCATTTGAGAAAAGGACCCATGGGCTCCTGTTGGAGGAGAGTTCCCTGGGGAATTGGTTCCCTGGGATTTGTTTTACCTGGCTTGGCCACTGAGGCACTTGAGATGTTGCAGTTATGGTCCAAGGGCATCTGATTCCTCCTGATGGCAGCAGATCTTGGAATTTTGCATATGACGTTAGTTTTGCTTGCACACAGAATGCAAGAATGATGGAATCACAGAGGATTCCAACTAAATTTCAGATGCATATTTTGGAGAACAGGCAATATAACCCTGAGAGGTGAGTATACAAAGCTGTGATAATGAAGCCAAAGGTTCAGTGCAGATCCCAGAGAGTCAGAGATGCTAGGACTATGGAATATCTGCTAAGGAAAGCTTCACAAAGTGGAATCAGCCCAAGGGAGAGACTACGTGGGCCATAATTTGCAAGGCTATCAGGGTGGAACTGCCCAAGCTATACTACTGTCTCCAAGTCAAAAAGCTGGCAAATGCTGAGTCTAGCCAACTAGATCCCTGGATTTCAGCTTAAGAATGAGTTTATTGAAGTTGGGGGATGCAAGATGAAGATGTTTTTCAGCTAAAGTGATGACCAAGGAGCCCAGATACAGTGTCCCCTTTGGGATAGACTGAGTTTTAATTTCTCCTCTCCACTTCCTCTTCTGATGAAACAATCACCGGCTTGTCCTTTAGTTTCAAATCTGTGCCAGTGTTTTATTTCTCTGGTACTTTTAGTTGTTAAGCTCTATTTCAAAGTAAGGAGCAGAGCTCGATGTGCAGAATAAATTTTAATTGCTCCCTAGAGAAGAGAGCAAGTCGGGAGGATTAGTGTAAGGGGAAGAAGGGCCATTTCCTGAATTCTAGGCCGCCTAGCACAGGGATGTATACCTGTTGCACCTGCCATCAAGCTGATCTTCAAAGTTCTGAAGGAGCACACAGAGATGAGAGTATGTGCGAAGCCTGTGTTAAGGTTAATATGGTTGATAAGAGGAAACAAGAGGGCATTCTCCTTATAGCAGCTTTGTATCATCAGAAGCTGGATTTGCCTAATGATGTTTGGGTTTTAGAGCTGCTTCTTATAGCTATCAAAAGATCTTACTCTTTGAAATTCCTGTGGGATGAATATATATGTTTTAATAAAAGGCTGAATTCCTCTAGTCTTCAACCATGAGAGATATTGTTCTTTTGAGATACTTTTTTGAATTCAAGGTATGTTAGACACAGAAAAAAATTATACCTGAAGAGATTATATAATAAAACCAATCTTCAAACAGTTGACAAATTCATGGAGAAGACAAAATATAATACTATTTATTAAGTCTTACAATATGAGTCAACTTTCACCTCCAGTCAGTTGAGTTCTAGATTCATATACATGAACATTTTACTATTGTCCCTTGACACCCATAAGAGATTAGTAAAGAGGCTCAGGTTCCCATATAAAATGATATATTATTTACAGTATTCTATGAAGATCTTCCTGTTCACTTTAAATCACCTCTAGATTACTCATTGTTACATAATGCCACACAAATGTTATATAGTTGTTGTACTGTATTGTTTTTATATCTGTTATTATTTTTATCATTTTTTTCCCAGATATTTTCCAGCCATTGTTGATTGGTTGAATCCATGGAGGCAGAACTCACAGGTAGAAAGGGCTGACTATATTTTCCCAAAGTGCAGCATATGTGTAACTGTAGTCAGTTTCCATTGCTCCAAGATGCTGTCCTAGCACATCCTGCCCAGCATTCTTCCACTAAGAATTGTTTTAAAAATTGTGAGCAAGAGTGATATACGTACCAGTAATCCCATCATCCTGAGAGGTTTCAGCCAGAAGATTTCAAGTTATACACTAGCCTGAGTGACATAAGGACTTAGCCAGTTTTACAACTGAAAAACAACAACAACAAAAACCAAACTAATTTGGATGGAGATAAAGGCCTAGGTTCAATCCCTGGTACGACAAAACAATTAATTAATTATGAAACAGCTTGTCTCAGATGGTACCTTGGATTCCTACATAAGCCATCAGAAGTTCAAAGCAAGCAATAACCACAACAAAACTTCAAAGCCTAACCAACCAGAAACTATAATTAACCTCTAACTAGGGAATTTTCACCAGATCAGAGCTCAATACAGTAAACACCTTGCTTAGTTAGTAATGTACTTGCTTCATTTTGCTGCCATATTCAGCCTAGAAAAGCCTCTGCTCATTCCACTAAGGCAGTGGCTTCTGAACCACTTCCTGTGGCCATGCTGTCAAAAAAGCATCTTCTTCCTGCTGCTCCCTCTTCCTTATCTGTCTCTGCTTTCTCCACATGCATGAAACATGTTTCTAATCCCTCTGCACAAAGCCCGCCCTACAGTCCAACCTATCCCAGCTAAAATCCCATCTGCTGGAGATTTTTCTCAGAAGCTTAGGCCTGGTCCTTAGAAGCAGAGCGTTCCCAAACATTACAGATCTAGAAAATCCCAGAGCACCTATGTGAAATCCATACTGGGACCTTGGTCACACCAAAGGAATCTACTGACCACACCAGAATAAAATGTCCTGGCCTGGTTTAAGGGCCTCTGAACACCAGGGGGTGGCAAGGCTGCTAAGAAAGATTATGTTATAGCTTTGAAATCAGATCCTTCTTTCTCTGTTTGTTGGGGGCTCTCAGTGCTGATTCTGGAGAAAGAACAAGAGGAGGGAGACAAGAACCCAACTAAAATCATTTGGATGGATCATGAGATTTCAATTGGCCGGAAGCAACTGCCCTGAGCCCCAGAACCCATGTCTTGGTTCCACCTGGCATCACCAGTTATCTGTGGCTCTGACATAGGTTTTTTTTTTTTTTTTTTTTTCTCTTCCCATTCCCTCAAAATAGGCCTATAATTAAATCCAAAATTGTACTGGAGACTTTATCGTCACGGCAATAGCAGAACATAATGTCTGCAGACAAAAAAAACTCTTTCAATAAAAATTAATTATGCACAGCTCATGTCCCAGTCCCACTGGCAGTGTGCAGAATGCATACGAATGTGCAGGAGAAGCCCAGCAGGGTGGCACTGCCCAGGGTGGTCTTGCCAGCCTCCTGAGGCTCCTGTTGTGCTGAGAAGGTCTCAAATCCATTCATGCAGAACCCCCGCCACACACCCTCTTCTCTCCCTCCAGCAACTGCTTGTTCTCTGCAGTCCCATAGGTCTCTGCTTTCATTCTCTCATTCAGAGTCTGAGAAATTAAAAGCAGCCACAGAAAGGGCCAAGAGAAGGAAAAGACAAGACACAAATGGAGGTCAAAGCGTGGTCTGTCCTGTTTAATCTCTCTCTCTCTTTTTTTTCTTCAGTATGAAAAATTGTCACTGATAGGGAATGTAAGAGTTGTACTGGCAGCATGGGCCTTATGTTTCCTGCCACACTGAGTGTATCACCTGAAGAAGCTCAATATGGCACCTAGGTGCCCTATGATACCTATGTGACAAAAACTGTGACAGACCCCTCCCATGCCTGGTCAGCATGCCTTTGCTTCCATCCAGAGGCTGAGCCCCATGCAGTGGGGTCAGACAAAAGTTCCAAAAGTGGACAGACCTCCTGGGCAGTAAGCACAGTGGAAAAGCAGCAAGACACAGTAGACCCTATATCTACTCCCTAGACTTGACCAGAAAGAGGAAAAGGAATTTTCAGAACCTGAAGAGGAGATGGTGTGGGTTTAAATAGCTTCCTATTTATTTAAGGAAGTAGTGACAGAAGAAGAAAGCATGTGATGTAGAGAGCTCTGTCACTGTCTAGAGTTTCTTCCTGCAGGAGTCAAGTCTTCATAATCCACCTTACATGAAGGGAGGCCTGCTGGGTCTCACTAAAGATTAAGGTCAGGTCTCAGTTGCTTGGTACTAAATGCTCAGGAACAGTAACGCATGCGTTGGGCTCACCCATGGCTATCCAAATGGCACATCCAGACATAACCCACAGGAGCAGCAAAGGTGCAGTCGGAATAGGAGAACTACCTCCAGCGTTGTGAGGGGCTGACAGGTAGGTACTTGTGCAGGGTCCTTACCTGTAGAAAGGAACCTGCAGGGACTGTGGCAAGCTTGGGAGATAGATAGGACTGGAGAAACTCTTGGGTTTGAGAGTGGCCACAATTGTCCTCTAGCATCAAGCGCACCAAGATGTTCCCCAGTAATCAAGCCAAAAGCAAAGGGTTTGGGTGAAGTGCTTTCCAAGTCTAAGACTTGGTGATTCCGTTCAGTCAGCCACTTTTTTTTTCCCCACTGAGACAAATTCTACCCACCAACCAAAGCACAAGGAAAAGCCCAGATTTCTCTCTCTGGGCAGAGAGGATGGCCTGCTTTAGTTAGGATGATTAAACCTCTGCTAAATCTCCCAGTAACTAGAAAATAACCAATAAGCACTATTCACACTGTGTTCAACATTGTACTACGGGTCTCAGGTGGACATAAGTTAATAAAATATAAGGATTGAAAGGAGGAAATAAAACTATTCTTTCAATATGGCAAGCAGCTTAGATGGAAAGTCTAAAAATTATACAAATAGTCCACAAAAATAAGAAGAATGCTACATTAAGGCTATAGATAAAATTACTTTGTATGGTGTAATACTTGGGATCATTTTTAACAACAAACTTTACCAAATGCTTTAGTTTCTTAAAATATGTTTTTAATTGACACAATAATTGTATATTGTATCCCAGAAATAATTTAGTACATGTATACAATCTGTAATAATAAAACCATGGTAACTAGTAGTTCATTTTGCTTAAACATTTGCCATTCTTTTTTTGTGTGTGGAACCTATGGACCCATCTCTTGAAGTTGTCCATAAAATACATATTTATTGGTAGTATAGACCCTGACCTGTGCTGTCAAATATTAGGATGTATTTCCCTTCCCCAATTGCATAATATTTTTACTGAAACCTTTTAATAGTTATAATTTAAAAACCATCAAACTATAAAATACCCATCAGCAAGTCTTACCTTATTATGCACTTCTACTATACTATAAAATAGTATTGAGGCAAATTTTTAAAAGTTAAATAAACGAATGGATATATACCATTTTTATATAAGGAGATAATGCAAAGATATAAATTTTCCCTGAATTGATGAACATAATCATAATTAGAATTTTGAAATGATTATATATGTGAGTGTGTGATGTATACAAAGTGGCTGCTATGGTTTGTAGCTAGCTGTCCTCCAAAGCCTCATGCAGTCATAGATAAGGAGCTTCAAAACTCACTGGATCTAGGGTGGGATGTAGAGGTTGAGGGGGCCCTGCTCTGGGTGTGGGTGGTACCCACTCAGAGAGTGGGTCACCTGAATGGAATATCAGGGGACCGAAAGAAAGTGGGTGCTGCTTCTGTTTCTGCTTGCTGTGGCTTTTCTGCTACTGTGTTCTGCCTGCCCTACTCTGCCAGGAAATGTTTGTCCTCTGTGGTGCCTGCCTGCTATGCTACCCTGCCTTGAAGCCAGCCGTCTATGGACTGTGACTTCTACAAACTGTAAGCCAAGATAAACTGTCTTCTTTTTTTGGATGTCAAGTATTTTGGAAAAGCAATGAAAAAAATAACTATGACCCTGGAAAACTGATTCTAAAATTTGTAGACTGTCAAGATAGAACAAGGCTGAGCACTTACACCACTGTGTGTTATAGCTTCTTATGAAATAATAGTATTAAGATGCTGTGATACCGACACAGGATAAACAAATAGACAAATGGAACAGGATAAAGTCCAGAAATAGACCACACTTGTCTTCCTATAAAATTTTACAGTGCAGTGTAATTGTGAGGAAATAACTCTTCCACTAAATGGTGCCGAGATAATTGAAAATCTACATGGGAAAAATGAAGCTATGTTCAACTTTTATCTTTATTTGTTTTTGTTTGCATAACATAATGATTACATCCTTCGTGGGAAGCTGGTATATATACATAACGCATCTCTGTTCTGTTTTTATTCTCTTTCCTTTCCTTCCTCCACCCTCTCTTTATCACTTGATCCTCTTCCTCTTTGAAGAAAATCTCTCTACTTCCTTTTATCTATGTTTTATTTCACTCATTATTTATGTTTTGAGTTTCTTGCAGAAGAGAAGCTATGTGATAGTTAAACTCATTTGTCTCATTTATTCCACTTAATATCATGGTCTCTTTTTAATTTTATTAATTTTAGTAAGAAAGAAATAACAATGAGATAGTTTCAAAACACGTTAGTAGGACACCCGCAATAATTAATATAAAACATATTGTCTTCGTAGTAGTTGTTCAGAGTACAAGATGCAGACATGATAACTTTTCTAAACACTATCAGGACAAATATTTTTTCTCATTGCACTAGGTTCATCCATTTTCCTACAAACAGCTTAGGTTTATACTTTTTATGGCAGAGTACAAATCCACTGTGTATAAAGACACATTTTCTTCATTAGTTGATCTGTTAATGGACACATAGATCATTCCCAGATTTAGGTATTAAGAATTGTGTGTTCTAAACATGGACATGCATGTGTCACTATAATGGGACATCTTTGGTTCTTTGTGAAGATATCTAGAAGAGGATTAGCTGAATCAAATGGAATTTCTAGCCTCAGTTTTTTGAGGAAACTTTGTACTGATTTTCACAGTGGTCGTGCTAGTTTACATTCTCGCTAACAATGTGGAAGTATATCTTTCTCCTGACCCTGGCTGACCTTCCTTATTATTTGATTTCTTTATCATAGCCTTATTCTTCCTTGAAGAAGAGAGAATCTCAGTGTTGTTTTAATTTGCATTCCTCTAGTGAAATGCAAATTTCAACAGCAATGGTGAACATTTTTAGGTATTTATTGGCCATTTCTCTTATGTCTGAGAAGTGTCTATTCATTTCAATTGCTCATTTTTTGATTTAGTATTTTATGTTCTGAAGGCAAGTCTATTTTTTTCTTTATATATTTGAACTGTTAAGTCCTCTGTATTAGAAATACTTGGCATTTTTCCTCATTCTCCAAGCTATCTCTTGATTTACTTCATCAGTCTATGCTTTACTAAAAACACAGATACAACACAAGACATAACAGTGCATAGGAAATTACAGTTTGGCTCGTGGTGGTCAGACACAGTAGGATGGAGAAGCACGTAGAGTGTCTACACACTGGAAGCTTCAAGTTTTGTTTAAGGTCTGGAGTACACTGTAGTCTGTATCAGGATGCTAATGGGCCTATGCTAGAAGGCTGAAGGATCCTAAGCAGAAGCTGAAGAGTTTGTGCTGGAAACCAGAAGATGACATTCAAGCTGAGGGAACTTCTCAAATTGATACAATCCATCAACCATTACACTTGCTCTGTTGGTTTCATTTGCTTTGTAGAAACTTTTTAGTTTGGTATGATCTGACTTCCTGATACTTGATACTATTTCTTGTATCATTGGATTTCTGTTTAGAAAGCCCTTGCCTAAACTTGTATCATCAAGAGTTGTATCTATTCAGTCTTCCAGTATACTACTGTAAGACCTTGGTTTGCAAACATAATTTGTTCTAGAACCATTCTTGTAATCCAGAGCACTAGTAATCAAAATGAATTTCCCCATGAGAAATAATGGAAACTCAGAAGATTCATTGCACAACCCAAAAATATTCATTATAATTCTGTCCTACAATAAAAATAATAACAAATACAAAATTTGAAGACAAGTTAATTAACTTGTACTAATCTTTGAAAACCTTTGTGGCTGATGGGAGCGATGACTTAGTTACTTTTCTTGGTGTTGAGACAGAACACCTGCCACCTGAAGCTATGGAAGCAAATCTCACGGTTTGTAGAGATTTCAGTCCATAATTGGCTGGTTCCAAGGCAGGGTAGCATGGCAGAGAAGCATTACAGAGAAGAAACAGCCCATGGCAAAGCAAGGCAGGCAGAAGGCAGCAGCAGAGAATCATCAAGAACCAGGTTACAAGCGACAATAGTGACCTTCTTTCTGTCCTTCATATTCTACCAGGGGCTCATGCCTTTAGTGTGGGTAGCAATCAAACCCAGAGAGAGCCTTCCTGTTGTCCATACCCATAACTGTGGCAAACCAAATCAGTGGATTAATTTAGTAACTACACCCTTGGTGCCAATATTACACATTTCATTCCAGCATTACACACCCTGCATCAAGTCACCTCTGAAAAGCACCTTCTATGTCCACATAAGGCTTTGGGGAAATATCTCGACATGAACTATAACAAGGGAGATGAGAGAGGAGGGTTACTGTGTGGGATGATTTCCACCATCACTAACAGAATCACTGCTACCTATTGGCTTGGTAAAAAAAAAAAAATTAATGCACCTTTAACAAAAAAAAAACCTATCAAATGGCACTTGCTTTTGCTTTCTTTGAAAGATTTTGTGAAAATGGATATTGCACTGTTAAGCAAATTCATCACTCACACTATCACGGCTTTATTGAGCTTGTGGTTTTCTACAAATTTTGTACCGTTTCCCACATTTTGTACACCTTCCTCATCCTATTTAAGTGACGGGTACCTCTGCCTTTTTCTCCTTATCTTCTGCAGATGAGATCTTTTCCACAACCTTCTGCTATTGGGAGATTGCCACTCACAATCCCTAAGAGGAGAAGACAGAGATAGGATGTGTAGCTAGCTAGCTAGCTGTATAGATAGATAGAATCATGGACTCAGTTGAGATCATGTGGTATTCAGCATCATGAACTACTCGTAGCGCAAGACTTTGCTGGTTTGTCAAGTTAAGACTTTTAAGAACTGTTTGATAGAGCAAGTTACTCACAATCCAAAGTTTTGTTTTAAGACTTTCTGCTTTTACATTTAGATTTTGATCCATTTTTATTTCAGTTTAGTATATGGTGAGAGGTAGACCTCTAGACCCAATGTTCTGCACATGGATAGCCAGTTTTCCCAGTATCATTTATTAAAGACGTTATCTTTTCTCTAGTGTATGCTTTTTACCTCTTTGTCAAAGATCGAATGACTAAATGTGCCTGAGGTTGCTTTTGCTTTTTCTGTTTTCTTTCATTGATGCACATGACTTTTTGTTTCAGTACCATTCTGTTTTTAGCACTGTGGCTTTGTAATATAATTTCAAATTTGGGATTTTGATGTCTCCTGCTCTGTTCTTCTTCAGGATTACTTTTGCTATTCTAGATCTCTTAGTTTCATGTCACTTTTAGGATTTTGAAAATATGAATTATATTCTATATTATATACCATACATATAGTTAGCTTCAGTGGATTGTAGGTTTAAATATGAAAGTTCAAACTGCAACACATTAGAAGACATGGGAGAATATCTGAATGAGGCTGGCATAGGGAACTGTTTATGAAATGAGACATGAAAATCGAAGCCACAAAGGAAAAAAATGATAAGTTGAAATTAATAAAAATTTAAAACATCTGTCAAAAAATACTAAGAAAGAAAATGCAAGCCACAGAAAAGGAGAATGTATTTATAGTGTGTCTTTCTGTCTTTTATATCCCTGCAATATAGAAAACCCCTACATATAATAACAATATAAAATAACATATGACATAATGATCATTTTAAAAAGACATAAATTTACCCTGAAAAATAACAAATAAATTTTACAAGGATGGTCCAATGAGCAGCTACCATTTGCAAAGTCTCACAGATGCAACTTCAAGACAAAGTGAGATTTAACTCATCACCTGGAGAATGGCTCAACTTGAAAAATCTGTGGTATTAAGTATGGGGAGTACGTGGAGCAGTGAACTCTCATACATCGCTGTTATGGTGTATTTGTCCCCCCAAAGCCTCAAGCAGTCATGGGGCGGCTTCTGGAGTTGGTGATTGATTATTGTGGATGTGCGTGCTGCACCTGCCCTGAGCCAGATGATTTGCCTTTCAATGTAAGGAAGGAAGAGAAGCTAGCTGCCTGAGCTGCGGCCACTCCTCCCTTAGCTCTCTGCAGCCACCGTGAACTGCTGCGCTCTCCCATGTGCCTCTCTGCCTTGGAGCTGCTGAGTATGGACTGAAACCTCCAGCAACTGAGCGCTAAATGAACTGTTCCTTCCTTCATTTTGAGGGTCGAGTATTTGTCCCAGCAATGAGGGAAAAGTAACTGAGACGACTGCTGTTAGGATATAAATTAGCCCAAGCCCTTGCACACCATTTGGAATATCTACTAAAGTGAGGCCTACTCTACCTCATAGCACATAAATGCAGCACTAACAACGTAACAGGCAAAATGCAAGTCTGCAGCGTCAAGAGACAGGCAGGAGAATGTTGACAGCATCATTATTTACACTTTCCTCAAACAAGAAACAACTTCAACAATCCAAATATCTTCCAAAAGTAAGATAGAAAAGTAAGCATTGTTCACATAATGAAATACTATATTGACTTTCGCTATGCACAACAAAGGATGAGTCTCAAATTTACTGTTGAGCAAAAGAATCCAGATACAAAATTATGTTCACTTATGATTCCATTTGTATAAAGTACAAAATAGGCACACTTAATCTATGCTATTAGAAGTAAGATTAGTGCTTTCTCTTGGGATGAGCTAGGAACAAGATGGGATTATAATGAGGCTTCCCTGGTGCTGGTAATGATCAGTTTATTGATCTATGTGTTTATTTCTCTGAAAGGGTATTGAGCTAAATTCTTATGATTTGCACACTTTTCTCAATGTTCCACTTCAATGAAGACTTTCCTAAAAGGAAAATGCTATAGTGAGGAATCATCACGGAATCATAGTCCCCATATTTAGGGAAAAGCAAAACAAAGTAACTGAGTCATGGGTGGAAAACTCTTGGGCTTTTGGGTGAGCACTGTAAGCAAACTGAACGGTGACTGCCTACCCAATGTAACTGGGGTTCATGTTCTTGTTCATACTGTGGTCTTGGTGCCAGAATTTCAATACCACAAATATGTCCCTCCTTTGAACTTCTGTGACTCTCCTGGAAGGCTTACACTTTATCTCCTTTCATCAAGATTTGTTGCTAGCCAACTAAGAAATAGCCTAAATTTCTTTGACTTAGAATAAGCCCGGTGACCTGCACAACAAGTGAGTGTGAGACCACATGCTCTACAGACCCTTCCACATCTACACAGGGAACCTCATTCCTGGCATCTGGTGGATCAGTCTTTTTTTTTTTTTTTTTCATTTCTTCCACTCACTAAACCATCTGTCTGATAGCCAATTACAGATGTGGATGGAATAGATTCGGCCTCCACCCTCCTAGAGAGTACACTCTAGCAGATGGGTACACAATGGAGAGTCCTAGCAGGTAGATTAGCTGGCTTCTTCTTCTTCTTTTTTTTTTTTTCTGGCTTCTTTAGCAGGGCAAAAATCAAGTTGACTTTGGATTCCTGGTTGTCCAAGCCCTGTGCCTAACAAGGTGATCTGAGCTGAGATCTACCAGAAGTCCTCTTCCTACCATGTTGATCAGAAGGAACCGGCTGGATCTCATGGTGTACCTCAGAACAATAAAGATTACTTTCAAATGCTTGGAAAGACACGGACATGTGAGTGTCTGGAAATGAACTCTAGCCAATAGTATGAAATTTCTATAATCTTAGTGTATATCATAATGAGAGCACATTGGCTCTTTTATTGTCATCAGCCAAAAGGGGTTCTTATCAGTGCATTTGTCATTATAAATGTTATGTGTATAATTAAAGAAATTTGTCACTGAGGCAGCAGAAGGAAGACTAATCATTCAGAAGAGACATATTACCTGTTGTGAAATGCAGCACTGACTCTCAGAAGAACACACCACGAGCCCAGGACCTCAGAGTGCCTTTCCTCACTATGGTTTTCATAACCGCATTGGAGCCTCATTTGTCTTCATTTTGGAAATTGGAAAGGGAACAATTATCAGAAAGATTGAGAGCAGCGTAATCAGGAGAACCCAAATGCTGTGCACTGTCTGGGGGGAGTATGTGTTACATGGGACCAGATATGTATGCTTTTTGTTCCCTTTTTATTTATAATATAAAAATTTAAATTTTTTGTGTTTTAATTAATAAAGCTTAATCATCCTTTCATCATGAAAAACAATCTGCGGCCTCTTTTCCATTAGAAGACAAGTGGGAGTTCTTTGCCTTAACAAATTCGGCATCCCAGGCCTCGCCACAGATGGCAAAGATGCTGAGAGAGGAGAAGCTTGTGAGCTGACTGTGGTACAAGCCTCAGCTCTGGACAGAGCTGTTCACTGAGCTGCAAGATATTGTGGGTAGTATCATTTCTTCAACAAATGTTTAATTCATTTCTCCCTCATGTCAGGCAGCCTGGCGGTGATCCTTCCACTCAAAGGCATGCTCACCGCTGACCATTAGGGAAATCTGATGCAATCTCAGACTTTGGTCTACCTTCCAGTCCTGTCTTCCAACCCCCAGAAAATCCTTTGTGAGGTTCAAGATGCTTATTCTCAATGGTGGGGGAGAATTCACATGGAAGATTCTATGTCTAGAGCTAAGACTCATGTGCTCACTCTGTTCTTTCATATATAATTTGGGCTGGTTCTTACCATCAGGTGTCTGTGCCACTAGCCTGTTGCTAGACAACTGTCTTCATGTTCTTTACAGTGGCCAGACCCAGACAGGGTTTCCTCCAGACATCCCTCAGATCCAGTATACCATGTGCCTACCTGTTGTGTAACCATGTGGCCTTACTGCACAGTGCTGGATTTCCCATAATTCCTTGTATATAAACGTAAGGCTGTGATTTGGGGGAGCTATACATATGTAGAGGGACATGCACATTGTTAAATTAGTACCTCATCAAGTCACACTGTGTTCCTGTCAACACACCTGGATTCTCAGAAAAACACTCCACCGCCAGTAATTCTGAGATCACGGGGAGACAATTTGTATTAATGCCACCTGGGAAGTTGGATTGTTGAGCATCAGGGGATAGCTGGGTCAGGTACAGGGCTGGGAGTGGTCCTAAGGTGACTTGTCAGAGAATCCCAGGCTGACTCAGAGGTGGCGCAGTGAAGGCTGTGAAGGGCAGGACTGGGTGTCCCCTGGCAGAGGAAAGGGGAAAACTTGCATGGAAGCAGGGTGGAAGCTGGACACATGATACACAGGGAGCCTTAAGTCTTCTGACAGAGTTCCAAGCACTAAGTGGGGCAGCCAGGGTCTGGAGTATTTGTGTTAAGTCTACAAATTCATCTGGCAAAGTCTCAGTGAAAATTCAAAATTAAGCTACAGAGGGAAAAGACTAGAAAATACTTAAGTGTCACCAAATGTATTGTCACTATAGACAAGAAACCACACAAGTTCTTGGAATAGGTCAAGGGCCCAAAAAGGATCAATAATCATAACAACAACTAACGAAGTGCTTTTTTTTTTTCTTGAAAAGAATGGGTCATACAAATATTAGGTATAATTTCTGTGAAAATGACCAAAATCATTGCAGATGTCAGAGCAATAATAAGCCAAAACATTAACTCAAGAGCTAATGATTTTAGTGTAAAACTACTGAATAACCAAATATCCCAAAATAAAAACTTTCAGTCATATACACAGGAAATTTCAGTACTGACAAAGTGTAATGAAGCAGCTTCATTGGCAGTGAGGATGGACCCACTGCCATCTTTAAGGAGAGAAGGTGGGGAGATTTCACTACTGGACGAAACAGGACAACATTTACCCCCAGCTGTCCTCCAAGATTAAGCACGGGATGGATGTCGAGTATCTGCTGCAAGGAAATCTAGATAGCATTAGGAAACCAAATAAGATTCCCAAAGCAAGTATCTGGGAGGTGCCTAAAAGCTGTTTTAGCCCACTGGCAAGGTTTATAGTAGAATCCATGACTATGCTTTAACTTTTCAAGCCACCCTCAGCAAAGCCCAGGGTAGATTGCCAAGATGGGATGTCCTTCTAGCTCTGCTTTTCTTGACATAAAGATTTGAACAAGTTTGATTGGAATCTAAAAGATTCATAGTTCCTGTGACAATTTTCAGCTTTTATACTATGTCCATATTTCATGAAATGATATATTTAAGTATATATATATTTCTAATATATATATTATATATAAGCACAGACTGTATTTTTTTCAAGACTCTGATTAGCTTAGGGGCAAAGCCCACCAGTTATGAATCAAATTATTATGTGCTTTCCTTGGTCTTGTTCCTTTGTCTGCTAGAAATGTTTCACAAAGTGACGAATGCCACATAAGCAACCAAGAGGCTCCTCAGTGTTAAGTCTATTATCCTAGAAGTTAACAGTTTAAAAATAATTTCTTTGAATTACATGATTATACACAGCACATAGAAGTACAGTTTTATTCGTTGGCCATGTGTACTTTTAAGACAAAACACTTGTCCCTGAAAGGAACTAGGGCACCATGGAACCCTAGTGATTGATTCCAGGTCTGGGGCATGATGATCCCAGAATATCTTGTACCTGAAAGCAATAATGTGTTTAAACATTTCTTGGAATGTGTTAAAAGAACAGAAGAGGCAGCTTGAAGCGAGTCACAATAGCCAAAATTTGGTATAATGTGAACACCAAGAATAAAAACGCAACGGATTTAATAAGTAAAACGTAACGGATCATCTTTAAGTACATATATTACTGCAAGAAAGGGGAGCTCTCTTTTAAAACAAAAGTGACAGTTATTAACTAAGAGAAGTTATAGAATTGTAGTGGATCCACTATCATCCTAATAATTTAGGTCAAAATTATCCACAGATGCTCAATCCATTGGGTAAGTATTAGCCTCAGAGAAATGCGCACAGATTATGGGATAATCATAGAGGAAAACATAACACACTTCAATGGGAAATCTAGAGTATAACCCCTTCATCAAGTGAACATATTCTACATCATCAATAGTGGGATAAATTGAACATGTCTCCTTATCTGGTGTACTAAGAAGGTCATATCACCACCTAGGAAGTATGGCTGGCTATAATGCTTACCTTGAATCTCATCATGAGACAAGAATCGAGACAAATGTAAACTGCAGGACAATATGCACAATAATTTCAATTGTTGAAATATCAGTATTATTAAAGTATTTTTTAAAGGGAAGGGGAGTGTTCCTGATTAAAAGAGATTATAGAGATATATTAATGAAATTTGTGAACTTTGGATTCTAGGTTAAAAAATGAAAAATAATACATTTAATAGGAAGATTTGAATATGAGGTATAGATTCCAAATTATTCTCATATTTATGTTTTCTTTCTTGAAAATTATCACCGTGCTCATAGGAGACACCTGCCGCAGTGCTTGGGGGTAAATTGTCATCATGCTGCCTGTAATTTTCTTCCAAATGATTTGATGGCGGTGAAGGCGGGTAGGGGGCTCAGAGGAAGCAAGCACACGTGGTAAATGTTAGCTGGTAAAATTGAAACAGAAATGAATCCTGATTGCAGTAGTCTCTCAACTATTTTGCAAGTTTGAAATTTGAAAATAAAACTTTGTGGAGACCTGCTTATATAATTAGAGGGGAACTGTTGAGATGTAGCACGTGTATTAGTCCTTTTTGCATTCACACAGCAGAGTATTTGAGGTTCTGGGTCACCTTGCAAAGAAAAGAATTTTTTGTTTTGGTTTGGTTTGTTTTGAGCTCACAGTTCTTTAGGTTCCAGGACATGGCACTGGCTCAGCTCTAGTGAGGGCTGATGGTGGATGAGAGGACACTATCACGTAGCAAGACAGGAGGACAGCATTAGAGGAGGACCAGCCTCACCCCTCTATGACATCTCACCCTTGCAGAGACTAAGTGGTGTCCCAGAAGGACCCAAATCCCTCCTGAGGGCAACACTCGCCATGGTCTCTCAAGGAGCCTGCCTGTTAAAGGTGCCATCTCCATGTCACGTTGCTGCACAGAAAGACATCCTGCCCACATGTGATGGCCTGTGGAACACATCTGCACCACACCCAAACTGTAGCACCTTTTCAGTATTGTCTGTATTCTCAGCAACATGATCAAGCATGAGTGCATAGCCAAATGAGAAATGCTCCTTCCCAATGCTCTCACATTTGGATATCTACATGCGCATCAGGCATTGTGCTCACTGCTTCAAATCCTTTAGTTTTGTTTAAATTTCACAGAAATCTTATGAGGTAGGCACTGTACTGCTGATGAGGAAACAAGATCCAGGAGGTTAAGTAGTAATAAGCCCTTGGCAATGCAGGAGTATATCAGCTAGAACAGAACCATTTACCTGAATCCAAAGCCTCATTTTCAATCCAATTCTGTGACTAGACTCTGACTCTGAATAGAAAATCAAAGGACATGAGTTTTATACTCATGTTTGTGACACATAAAAAGAGAAATCAGTAAGCAATAAAGACTATTCCCTTCCAGGTGTTGGCCCAGTGACTTACTTTCTCCAACAAGGCCTCACAACTTAGCAAAACATTTGGCTATGAGCGCATCAATTTATTCATTTATAAGTTTAATATTTTCATGATCTAATCACCTTCCAAAAGTCCAACCTCTGAACATATGGCCTTTGGGGGACATTTTTAATAACAACCATAACAATCTGTTATTTGACCTTCTTGAAATTCCATTTCCTCATTGGAAAAATAGGAAAATTTGAGGGCCCATTTCAGTGCTACCTAACTTTGGTTCTTTGGTAATGGGGATTCCTAGCAATAGAATAAGGTAAAGTCATAGTAAGAAGCATGAATCCCTCAGAAATCTTTTCTTCCAGCCCAGGTTATGAGACACCTAAATCCCAACAATGTTGTACATATGGCTTAGTAGATCTGGCATTTCATGTCGCCAAGAAGGGGAATCTTTTGATGGTCATCTGATAGCACCAGACAAAATAGTCTTGAAATATTCCAAGTAACTTCAGCTAGAAAATAAGGCTTTTGGGCCTGGAGGGATGGCTCAGTGGTTTAAAGTGCCTGCTTGGGAAAGCTTGGGCGGCTTCAGGGACCGCGGTTCCATCCCCGGCACCACATGCTGCGCTAGCCCTGCCCTTGGGGTGGGCTGAGCTGGCCATAAAAATGAGTGAATAAACAAATAAAGGTTCTGAAACAAGAAAAAAATAAATAAATAAAATTTTAAAAATTATTTAAAAAAAAGAAAATAAGGCTTTTAGTCATATGTATGTATGAGATTATGATTCTTAGCTGAGATCGGGCAATAGGACCAGGATACTTCTTATGGCAAAGCATCTTATATAGAGCTTTCAAGAAGAGTGCCTGTGATGCAAGCCATCTGGCAATATTTTCAAAAGACAGTAGCTACTTCCTCTTGGTGGACCCAATACCCAGAGTGCTGTACAACACAGGAACAAAATAAAGGGCTACAATTCAGTATAAGCATGACAGTATTAATGAATCTGAAGAGGAAGCCAAAAACCTATCTTTAGTGTTTTCTTTTTCTTCCCTCTGTAATGCGGTGCCAGCACCTCCACATTGACTTGCTGCTTTGCTCTCTTAGGGTAATCACTCCAGGCCTCTGCTAGTAGGCAATACTAGCCTATCTCTGTAAAAATATCTATTACCTTATCTAGAAGGAAAACAACTGTATTAAAATTATTGATAAGGAGTTGTATGATAATATATGCCTGAATTTATAATCTGAACTTGAAATAAGCTTTACTCATAGAGCTATCTAAAAACTAGCCTACTGGACACTTATGTAGGTTTCTGTAGCTCATACACAAGTATGGTCAACACAGGAGGCTAAGCTTAACTTCTTAAACTTCCCAACCCCAAGCCACCTCATAGAGCAGCAAGCCCAGATATATATGTAGGTAATATCTCCATGGAGCCATAGAAACTCTGTAGAGACCCATGACCAGCTAACAATGACTGTATTTACTGTCAAATAACAAATAACTGACATATGAAGGTAAATGACTCTGGACTCAGCACATGAGTCATTAGATATACTGGTGTCTCTGTTCTTTCATGATTGTAATGGGGAGGCTAGTACATGTACAGCCAACATTCTTACTGGGCTGTTACAAAACCCTGGAAACACAGTCTTCCATGCTCATCCCTGGTACCCAGTAAACTGATAACAGGAAGGTGTAATAGAACATTAAGGGCAGGGTGGATGAGGCCTCTAAAATGAGAAAATAGCCAATGAATCGGGAAGTGGTGGGGAGCAGGGTCAGCAATACTTGCTCTGTCCTAGGGTTAACAGGTGCATTTATAAATTGACAACATGTATATAGGTTGCTCTCTCTTTTTAATGTGTCTTTACTCTTGGCATCCATGTCTACCTCACAACCTGAGTTGAAGGATCTCCTTGCTTGGCTCACCCTTGATGGGGAAGGGAAAACATACTCTGACAGTACTTCTATTTTTGCTGATGTTCCATAAAGCTGCCCAAGTTCCATTTTCTCAACTGTAGCATGATGCTCATGGACTTCATTTACACTAGGCCTCTTATTGAGCGTGAAATCTGGCATCTTTTTTTCCTGCCAGAAAATCTGGCCCTCTCTCATTTATCATATTTTCTGGGTCTTTTTGACAGAGGTCAAAAAATGTCTCAGCAGAGTCTGTCTTTAGGGAAAAAGGCCTCCCCTGAGAAAGGTAGTGTTTCTCTCTGATTCCTCTTGGTAGCCCTGTGAAAGCTACTAGGGCCTCACTTTATCAGGTGAAGTTGCAGAAAGGCCTAGACCCATGGCACATGTACAGCCTGATTTTGCAGTGTAGCAACTTGCCTTATGGTCTTGCATTTGCAATAGGACTGGTGATTGAAGAAGAGTCCTTCGCAACATCAGCTAGGGGTGGAGGAGGGCTATTTGCCTACACCATGAGAGGAATATTCTACTTGCCAGTCTGAGAAGATGGGCAGAAGGAGTAACTTTTCTAGGAATACAGTTTACTTCTTGGCTCCACTTCCTCCCTGATATTACTGCTAGGCAGAAATGTTTAGAATTAAAGATTGTAACTAAACCCATGTGAGTCAGAGGAATGTTCCATGTAACTAAAAAGAAAAGGAGGCAATCTAATAATGTCTCCCTTACTTGACTGTTCACTGTAAGGTTATAGGATATCACAGAAAACATTTGGTAGATGGTTATCTACAGAGCAAGTCATGACACTTTTTCATTACTGCTGTTGTCACTTCCTGGACTCTATTGTATCTCAGTGATAAAAAGGACAGTTAACCTTTCATTGACCATTCAAATTATCTTTGTCATGAAAGTCTGATTATCTTGTCCCTAAAATATCAGATGCTCTTTATTAATTAAAACATAAGTTTAACAATGTTAACTCTAGGGTTGGAGAGATAGCTTAGCAGCATAAGCACCTGACTGGTAAGCGCAAGGTGCCATGTCTGATTGCGGATGATGATGATGATGAAGAAGAAGAAGAGGAAGAAGAAGAAGAAGAAGAAGA
>PVJA010037576.1:0-20299 GCA_004027025.1 Myocastor coypus | reverse complement strand
TTGATGAATTACCAATATTTATACACAAATTTAGAAATCTTTTATTTAAATGTGTCTATATTCCTTATCATGGCCTGGCATGCTTACATTCTCCTACAGGTATTCGCACCTATACTTAGCATCACCTAGCTTCTCTTTCCATTTCTAAACACAAGAAGTTTGAGCAATTACACCCATGATATCCACTTTACCAAACCAAATAAATATTAGTCTTTGTCAGTTTGAATACACTCCAGGAAATGTTATTCTTCACGTATCTGATGCCTTGTTTCTGCAGTTTTTCTTCTTTTGTTTTGGTCACTCTTGATTTCTTTCTTTTGCCATTTCCTAGTTAAAGCTCCATTTTCCCACTAAAATTTTTCTGGATTATCTCAGACACCCACATGGATTTCATTATTAGGTCTATCTTTAGAACTCCCAAATCTTTGTGTGTGTGTGTGTGTGTGTGTGTGTGTGTTTATTTTGGGTACTGGGGATTGAACTCAGGTCCTTGCACTTTACCAGCAGGCGTTTATGCCTCTGAGCCATCTCCCTGGACCATAGAACTATCAAATCTTTATAGGTCACATGTCTCTGCAATGCTCCAGTGCTCACAGGTTTATAAATTAAATCCCTACATACTCAAGTGTAGTTTTCATATCTATTCCTTTTTGTCATCTTAATTAAGATGCCTGTCACTGTAGGCCTGTGGTATTACTGATAAGTCCAGATTTGCTTCTGTCTTCTATTTTATTTCTCAAGAATTCATTATGCCTACTTCTTCAAAGTAATTGTTTTAATATGTCTTACTGTAGTTGTTACTTAAAACTTTAAATTACTTCTCATTGCTGCAGGCCAAAGACCCATTAAAATGATTTTTTTTCTGCTCTGTCACCAGAATATATTCTAAATTCAAGCATTTCTCACCATCTTTACTGCTACTATCAGAACGTAATCATCTCGTGACATACTGCATCAACCCTTAACTGGTCTACTTACTTTCGTTGCCCTGCCATGATCCATTATTCATACAGATGCCACAGTGATATTTTTAAAGTGTAAATCAAATGATACACCTACTTAGTTTAAAATTTAAATGGTTCTCATTGCAATTCGAATAACATCTGAACTCCTAAGAGATCACAAGCTACAGGGTCCTGCATAATCAGCATCCTAACAGTTTTTTCAAACTCATCATCTACCCATCTCTGCCTTGCTCAAGAATCATACTCACATAAGCTTCTTTAATTGCTTAAGTTTACTTGCCTCCTTTTTTCTCTTTAGAACTTAACTCTTCCGGACGCATTTTCCTCAGACAATCAACTGATACCTTCTCATAATTTCAGTGACAGCTCAGATGTGACTTCCTCAAAGAAGTTCTCACTGGCCAGCCAAGCTGAAGCAGATTTCTCCAGTTTATCTTACCTGTTTACATATATTTTGACTTCCGTGCTTACTAGAATGTAAAATATAAAAATCTCATGATTTTTCAGATGCTAGTTATTTTCTTCAGTTGCTTTTCCACCTGTCCATCTAACCATTCATTTATATCAGCTTTAAATTAATTTGACTTTTTTAACGATCTAGTACACAATAGTACACATGATGAATTAATAAAATACCTTCTTCTGGTGGTAATCTTAATTATCTCAATGACATTAACTACCAGTTTTATTTCTGTAGTAATTAATGCTATTCCTCCATCATTGTCCTGTACTCCACAGCTGTATTCTTTTTTGTCTCTTTAAAAAGGTGTCCCGAAACATCTTAATATCAACTGTGAATAAAATGAACCCTTCTTACCCCAACTTACCTGTGCCACTTTAATATTTTCTAATATTGAAGAGCACCATTGTCTATATTAAGTGGTCCAAGCCCAAAAAGTAAATTATAATATAATATAAATAGTAAAATATAATAGTAACTTCATGTAATCTTTTATTTTACAAGTGAGGATCCAAGTTTTTTTTAACTCTGCATTGTTATTATCTTATTGTCTATGACTCTTTATCCTCATTGTCAACATACTAGTCTACTTTCAGTAACTACAACATTCTTCTAGCTCCAGTATCTCTCCTCCTTTTTTTGCCTCTTGTCAATTCATTATTCATCCAATGATATCATGTATATCTTGATATCATTATACAATGATATCAGTGATAGTGTATCACTATCCACTTTTTTTTTTTTTCTGGAACTGGGTATTGAACTCAGGCCCTTGCACTTGCCAGGCAAGTGCTTTTTCTACTGAGCTATCTCCCCAGCCCCAAAGGTTGGGAAGGATTTTTTTTTTTTTTTTTTTTTTGGCTGGCTCAGGCTCCCTTGCAGGTGGCTCTGGGGATTCAACCACAGACCCCTGTGCCTGACTAGGATTGCCGGCACAAGTTCTTAAACAACTGAGCTAACCCAAAAGCCCCCCCCCCACATGTATCTCTTCAGAACCATGTTTATATAGCAAATACATGTGCATCTGGTTATCAGTTTTCACCTCACTTGATACATATCTCACATGGACATGCTATAATATGTTGAGTCTATGTATTGGTGCACTTATTTATTGATTTCTTTAATGTCTTTTGCTATTATAAGTAATCCTCCCATGAAACTTAACAAACTCCCAAACAAAATATGTTTGGGACCAAATTATGAATTTGTAAGTGGGATTAAATTCTAGAGGTGGTAATCCTAGCTTTCAAAATTTATAAGATTTTAAGTCGTAGTAACTATTCAAGGCCCAGAGAGATAGTGGCATACACACCTGCCTGGCAAGCACAAGGTCCTGAGTTTGATCCCCAGTGCATAAAAGAGGGGAGGGAAAGACAGGGGAGGGGAGGAAAGGGAGATCTAAACTGTCTAGTATAGGATGAAATCTCCCACAAATCACTAGAAAAGTTGTATGAAATGAAAGCAGTGTTTAAAGGTATTGAAGAATTCCAAAGCTCTGATAGTATATGGTACAGGAATTCCAGAGGAAACAATGCCTCAGCATTGCCTCTTTTCTTTCGATGGTCTTTTCTCATTTAAAAACTATGTAGAAATATCTAGTTGTTAAGGAGAATACTCGACCTGAAGTTAAATATCATATGATTTTTCTAATTAAAGACCCAAAATATGAACAATATAAAAAGCAAAATACAGAAGGGAAATTAAGAAACAGTGAGGTGCACCTTGTAGAGCTGGGAAGGAAATGAGGGGAAGAAAGTAGAGAGAAAGGGAGACAGAGAGTAAAAACAATCAAGATGAAGTGTGTGTATGTATATATCCAAAAAATGACGGGGTGCACTGGGGATCAAACTCAGGAATTTGTGCTTACCATGCAGCTGTTCATATTGCTGACCTATATCCTAGCCCCTAATAACAATATAAAGCTTTTTTTTCAAAATGATAAGGCTTTCAAAAGTTTCCTAGGACTAAAGAGAGAAAAGTTAGCATTCAAGAAGAACCGAAGTGGAATTCTGCTAACCTTCCTAGGTTTTAGCTGGACTCATGAATGGGCTATATTTTAGGTATAAAATTGAATCAGAAATAATCTAGCTCAAATACTAGCCTAACAGATGCTTACGTTCATCTCTTAAAGACTGAAGTAAAGTGATTTGATCCTATTCTTGTTTCCTGTTTCTCCCTGGAGAAAACATGAATCATACCTTCAGCTTAAAAAATATTTTACGTATACTTTGTAGCATGCAGTCAGAAATTACCAAGCATACTGGAAGACTTGATATATTAACTGAAAACTACAGAATAGAAAAATCTCAAAAGATAGCAATAGACTTTATTTATCAGTTTGAGACTTTAAAATAGTTATGGTCATATGCTTAGAAAAATAAGTAACATGTTTTATCTTAATAGTACTTATTTTAAAAACAAAGCAATTGTACAACTTAAAAATGCAGTATCTAAAATTAAAAACATAATGCATGAGTTTGCTAGTAGGATAGATACAGCTACAGAATTAGTTAATGGTTGTAAAATATGGAGATATGAAATGCAAACTAAAGCACGGGAAAAAAAAGAATAGGAAAATATAGTGTTTAGAAATAAGATATATTACATGTGATTAGTTTAGAGTAAAGAGGTTGTCGTAGATGATTGAGGTAAACTGCTTCTTAATACAAGAATTGTCTTACCTAGGAGAAAAGAATGCCAATAGATATTTATATATTTCGAACAAAAATTGTTTTTCTTATGAGTAACAGAAAATTGTGATAGCTAATCTGAGTGCTGTTATCTTTTTCTAGGGCCTCCACACAGCAAAATATGGATATGCATATATACATATATGCATATTTATATATGAACAAACCAAAAAGTGAGTGTACAATAAATATTTGTACACACAATTTATTTCATACCTCATTCATAGTAGTTTTCTTTTTAAAAAATTTATTGGTATGTGTTCTTTGCAGTTGATGCCATTTACAATTGTCTTAGGGATTGATTATATGTACATACTATAGCTTCTTTTTCTCTCTCTCTCTCTCTCTTTAATCTCCTTCCCCTTCTCTCTTCTCCCTTTCTTCCTCAGATTCCCCTATCCCATTTTTAATTTTTGCTGATATTATTCATCTTAGCTTATGGTATGACACATTAATTGGGGTTATTAGATACCTGTAAATGGCATGTTGTTATGATTTATGTTTAGTTGTCACCCCCAAAGCCTCATGAGTCATGGAATGGGGGCTTCTCGAGTTTGAGACTTGATCCATGATCCATTGGGATTATGTGTGTCAGTACTGATGGAATTATGGGTCTAAGTACTTCTGGGATTATGGATGTAGCCTAAGGTGGATTGGCTGAGGCAGAGAGTAGTGTAATATAAAGAGAGACAGAGAAACAGACTCATTGCTATTGCTCTCTGCTCTCCTGGTTGTTTTGTTGCCTCTGTCGCAATTGTTGCTTTTCTGCTGACATGAACTGGATGCCCTCTGCCCTGTTCCACTCAGCCTTGGGCCAGCCGAATATGGACTGAAATTTTCCAGTAACTGTGAGCTAATAAACCTTCCCTTCTTTCGTTTTGAGTGTCTGCCATTTGTCCCAGCAACAAGAGAAAAGTAACTAAGACAGAATTTGGTACTAAGAGTGGGGACATTACTGTGACTAACCTGACCATGTGGATTACAAGCTTTTGGGAATGGCTTACGGAAAGATATAGGAAAGGTTCAAAGATGTTGGCTACAAGCAAAGCACTGGAACAGCTTTGGCTGGTCTGTTTGGGAGATTTTGGTCAGACCTCAGACTAGAAGACTGGCTTGAGGCCTGGGTATGAAGAATGACTTCAGAGTAGAGATTGGAAAGATTTGGAGAGGTCATCTACTTGTGAAGAGCTGGAAAAGCTTCAGCTGTTCTGTAGGAGGGATTCTGGTCAGAACTCAGACCAGAAAACTGACAGAAGGACTGACTGTAAAGACCAGGCTGAGGAGGCTTCTACTAGGAAAAAAGGACTCCAGATGATTTGTGCTATGGATTGGCTGAAAGTCTGTCCGAATTTTGCTCATGCCCAGAGACTTTACCTAAGACTGAGATTAAGCATGGTGGACTGATTAATCTTTCAAGAGATATTTCAAAGCAGCAAACTATTGGGGCAGTGGCATGGCTATTATTGGTGGGTTTAGCCAGATTTATGTTGAAAATCAAGAGCAAAGAGCCAAGCAGGATGATTTAAAATGTGAGTTTAGCCAGAAAGGAAATACCAAGAAAGTTTTGGACTGCAAAGATGGAGCTGAGAGGATCTCCATTGCTGGGAAGGAACCAGAGAATCAAAAGAATGGCCCAAGGGCATCACAAGAGGTGGCAGCTTTCCACCTTTTGCAGCCTCAGAATTGCAAAGGAGAGAGGTTTTGTCTTGAGAAGAAAGCCACAGAGACCCAAGTCCCAGAATGGCGGCAGCGGCCAAACCAGGTTCCAAAATGGCACCGGCATAGAGAATTCGTTCCTCAGAATCAAGGTCAGAGTGTTCATCAGTCTAGGCACTCAACCCCTACAACTAAGAGAGAAGAAAGCCTGGCTACTGCTCTAGCTAGCAGCAGACCTTGGCATCATCCACGTGGCATTGGTTTTAGGTGCATTCAGAATGCAAGAGCTGTTAGTTTAAGAAGGCTTCCACCTTGATTTCAGAAGAAGGCCTGGGAGGCCAGACAGTGTGCTCCTGAGAGGGCATTGTGTGAAGCAGAGACTGAAAAGCCTGTTCAGTGGAAACCCCAGAAGTTTGGGAAAGCAAAGAACATGGATCATGCAAAGAGTGAGCAAAGATGGCCTAAGAGGGAAGCCATGGAAACCACCACCAAGAGTGCCTTAGGGATGGAGCTGCATGGAGCTCACAATGCAGTGCAGACTGTTTTGAAAGCTCTCGTTGGAACTATGGTATTTAATGTTTACCCTGCTGGATTTTGGACATGTGTTGGTCCCAGTGTTTTGTATTCCCCTGTTGTTTGCAACAGGGGAATGGTAATGTTTGTTATGCCTCTGAATGTTGGATATGTTTAACTTTTCTATTATACAGGGGCTCACAGTTGAGAGTTTGCCTGGGATCTTGGAGGAGACTTGGAACTTGAACTTTTCAGCAATGCTGAAACTGTTGAGACTTTGGCAACTTTTCTGGTTGGACTAAAATGTCTTTTGTACAAAGGGATATATATATATATATATATGATACTTTGGGGGTCCAGAGGCAGAATGTTATGCTTTATGTCTAGTTGTTGCCCCAAAGCCTCATGAGTCATGAGTCATGGAGTGGGGACTTCTAGAGTTTCAGACTTGATCCATGATCCACTGGAATTATGTGTGTTAGTACTGATGGAATTGTGGGTCTAAGTACTTCTGGGATTATGGGTGTAGCCTAAAGCAGATAGCTGAGGTGGAGAGCCTGAATGTAATATAAAGAGAGACAGAGACACAGACTCATTGCTCTTGCTCTCTGCTCCCCTGGTTGTTCTGTTGCCTCTGTCGCAACTGTTGCTGTTCTGCCGCCATGAACTGGATGCTCTCTGCCCTGTTCCACTCAGCCTTGGGCCAGCCGAATATGGACTGAAACCTCCAGTAACTGTGAGCTAATAAAGCTTTCCTTCCTTCATTTTGAGTGTTGGGTATTTGTCTCAGCAACAAGAGAAAAGTAACAAGACACATATCTTTATTCTGTTTATATCCCCTTCCTCTTTTCCTCACCCCTTGCTTTTGTTCTGTAGCACCCCTTCCCAATTGCAAGAGTTCTATCTCCTTGTTCCCTTCTATCCATTTTTTTTAAGTGTATTTAGTGCAAGGTCTACAGGATCTCATTACAATGATCGGACTCATATTATTTCTCCTGTTTTTGCTGATATTATAGGCTTGTGACACCACAGCTAGTCTCACCACACCCTGGGGGCAGGGCGGGCATAGTATGCCAGGGATGAACCCCCAGGCTGCTGCATTCTGCCTAAGCAAGCGTTTTAGTCTGATGAACTAGCTGGTTGGCCCTTATCCATTCTTTATCATTACCTTTGTTTGTACTTCACTTCACTCAAGTGAGAGATCCCAGATGGTATTTAAGTTTGTGTGTCTGGTTTATTCCACTAAACATTATATTTTCAGGATGCATCCATTTTCCTACAAATGTTTTGAAGTTGTCATTCTTTGTAGCCATGTAGTATTCCATTATATGTAGGTACAACATTTTCTTTATCATGTCATTTGTTGATGGATATACTGGCTTCTTCCAAGGTATAGCTATTATGAATTGTGCTCCTATAAATGTTGGTATACATACATCTCTGTAGTATGAAATTTAAGTTCTTTGAGGAGATACCTAGTAGCAGGTATCTGGTTCATATGAAATTTCTAATTTCAGTTCTTTGATAACTCTCCATACTGATTTTCATAATAGTTGTAAAGTTTACTTCATGACTAACAGTGAAGGAAGTTTTTATTATAATTATGATGATGATGATGATGATGATGATTGCCTCACCAGCATTTGTTATTCTTTGATTTCTCAATAATTGCCACTCTTTCCACTGTAAGATGGAATCTTAGCATTGTTTTAATTTGTATTTTGAAAAAATGATAAACATTTTCTCATGTATTTTTTGACCAACTATATTTCTTCTGTGAAATCGTCTATTCATTCTTATCTATTTTTTCCTGAGCCTTTAATTTTGGTGTTTTTTTTTTTAATTTGTGTATTCTAGGTATTAGTCCTCTGTCTAAAGAGTAGCTGGCAAAATTTTTTACATTATGTAGATTGTCTGTTCACTCACTCTCCCAGTTGATTCTGTTGCTTTACATAAGCTTTTTAGTCTGATATAATCTTATTGGTTGATTACGTCTTGTGCACTTGAGGTTATCTTTTAAAAATACTTTCCTACAGCCATGTCTTCAGGTGTTTTCCCAATATTGTCTACTGGAAGGCTTAGTGTTTATGTTTTAATGTTTAGATTTTTGATCTATTTTGATTTTAATTTAGTTTGTGGTGAGAGATAAGGCCCCAAAATAAATAAACTAAACATTTAGTACAATATGCATTGCAAAATGGAAAGAAACTGCTCAAGAAGGGAAGGATATTGGGATAGAAGAGAGGAGAAGAAAAGGAAATGTGCATATATATATATATATATATATATATATATATATATACACATTCACACACGTTCAGATAATTGTACTATTAACTTCTGTTAGTCCACTTTATATTATTTGATCAATCTTACATGCCTATATCTCGTAATCTAACTATTTTGAATATAACGATATGCAATATAATAACCATAGTTAATTTCATATCTCATTCAAAAATTCTTTATCGTTATTATTTTATTAATGTCTTTAAAATAAAAAACTGAAAAGTATAAACACTAGGCTAGAATCACCAAGAGAAAAAACTCATCTGTTCAATTAGTAATGAAAAAGCTAAAATCACAAGAAACATCAAAATTTGTAAGATAGTAACTACTTTGGAAAATTATATTTTAACAAATTAGCAAATATTGAAGAAATGAACAGACTCCTTGTTATATATAAACTACTAAAACTAATCCAACAATACATAATATGCTTGAAAACCCAATATCAAGCAATAAAATTGTCACATTAATAAATACATTATTGAATTCTACAAAACCTTTCTTGATGTTGTATCTCAATACTCTAAGCTTCTCAAAGAAATTAAAAGGGATTCCAAATTCATTTACAGAAGCCAATATCCCTGATAGCAAGACCCAACTAAAAATGAAAATTATAGGCCCATGCTGGCAAGCCTTTTAGAGCTTTTCGTGATAACACAGAAAAGCTGCAACACCCATGCATAGGTTGACAACCACTGCTATAGGCCAGTCTCCTTATTGAAAATAAATGTAAAAATTATCAACAAGATATTAACAAAAAGAATTCAACACTTTGTCCAAAAGATCATGTAGCATGATAAACTAGGTTTCATCCCAGAGATACAGGAATATCAGTATATGCAAATCAGTAACTATAATATATTGCCAGGTGTGGTGATGCATGCCTGTAATCCCAGCACTTGGGAGGCTGAGGCAGGAGGATCGATGTGAGTTCGAGACCAGCCTGGGCTGCAAAAGTGAGCTCAAAGCCAGCCTGAACTGCATAGTGGGACCCTGTCTCAAAAAGACCAAAAAAAAAAAAAAGTAATTGTAATACATCATATGAAAAGGTGTGAGGTAGAAAGCCATATGATCATATCAGTAAGTGCAGAAAAGGCTTTTGACAAAATCCAAAAATAATTAAAATGGTGAACTCAGTCAAAAACTTTCATTTGAAAGGAGAACTTTAGTGTGTTTTGCTCATTCATTACTGTGTAAGAAACTATTTCTTACCATTGTCACCACTGAACTTGGAATGAGTTGTGTCTAACCATTTCCTGAGACAATCTCAAGCTGTATTTCCTATTTTCCTGATGCAAAGTAGTTTGCCTCTTTTCAGTGGCTTCAATCTTTTCTGGAACTGTAATATTCTTGCTCTCGTGGCTAGCAGTGTCTGTTCCAGTCTGACTTAAAAGTTTCTTCTGCCAGCTCAGTTAATCTACCACCATTAGTCAGAGAAAAGACTTTCTCACAGAAAGACTTAAGGCAAATCATGATAAGTTATTTGTAAGAATTTATGGAAGGCTTATAGTCCAATTTCTAATTAAGTCCTGATTTTCTTCTGAATTCTTATGAGCCTGGCCTTTATTTTCCACTTTCTCATCTTTATTTTGATCTTTTCAACTCCAACCACAATTGCTTATCATCCTCTGATTTAAATACTTTCAGACTTGTATAGCCTGTTTCTCCAAACTTTTCCAAACTTCTCCCACAAATTAATTCGAGAAGTCTCTGAACCACATAGTCATTCCCACTTTTGTGATATCCGTTGTCTATATTAGCTACTTTTCTATTGCTAGGACAAATGTCTGATGTCTGCAACTTAAAAGAGGACATGTTTAGTTTGACTATTAGTTTCAGAGGGTTCAGTTACTATAGTTGAAGGAAATGTTGAAAGAAAGCTGCTCAAAGTATTATACCAAGAAGTCAGAGTCCAGAGAAGAGAAAGAAAGGGCTGGGTATAAGATTATACCTTTCCAGCTCACTCACACAGTAACATACCTCCTTCATCCATACCTCTCCTGCTAACAGGACATGGTGCTACAGAATCAGTAGTGCATTGGTCTCCTGATGAATATAGCACTCTTGTGATCCAATCATCATCCAGAAGCCTCATGTCTGAAAACATGAGACCTTGGGAGGACATTTTCAATTTAAATAATGACATTTTTTAAAAAAAAGAAGAGAATAGCAGAACTAGAATTTAATCCTACATCTACCTGATTTCACAGCCTGTATAGTTTCATTATTAAAAGTCATTTAGAGGATTAAGTAAGATCATTCCTTTCCCTTAAGCCATTAGGCAAATAATTTTTAATTTGTAGTGTTTATGTATTACCAGCAGCAGAATGACATGACCTTAATGATCATTATCCCTCCCTGTAAAAGGAAGAATGGAATGTCACACAGAAACACTGGAAGGAATCTAGAGAAATCATCCTAAATTTTCCCTAGTTCATTACCATCATACCAAACTTCTTTGCCCTCCAGTCATAATTTTGTGTTATTCTCCATAAAAACACACTTTTCCATGTTTACATGGGCTATTAATGTAGCCTCTCTGTCATGCAAAACTTACTCATTTGCTTGATTTTCTCTTAATTTGTTTTTTGATTTCAAATATGAAGTCCATATTTTCCAAGTTTTTTTCATGCATTGGATGTGTAAAAGGTATACCTAAAAGTTTATCAAAGTATTTACCCTCTTCCCTCTAATCCCAGTGACAATTTCCAGCTTGAGCTCTTTTTTTCTTTTCACCTCTTGCCTAGATTCCTCTGCCAACACAGTTCCTTTTGCTTCTATACTTGCTGATTTTTGGCCCATTCTACCTTCTGCATCTAAAATGCTTATGCAGCTAAAGTCAACCATGTTTTCTGTTTTTCAACATCATCGTGCTATTTCTTACCTAATTATGTTGCAACTATACCAAATTTGCTTCACTTTCTAGAACCTATCCTGTGTTCTGTGGACAAACACAAAGTGTTCCTTAAACTTCTCTTCCTTCTTCTTTCTCTACCCCTGTACCCTTGCCTAGTTAACAGTTTTCAGATTTTAGCTTAAAATATAGCGAAATCTTTTAGTTCCTTTTGGATAAGTCCAGTTTTGCACTCTCACATCGTCTCATACATCTGCCAAAGTAATCACTAACCTTTATCTTTATTGTTTGTTTAACTTGCTCTATGTACCTCCAGACAATAGGATGTGTTATGCAGGATCAGCTTGCTGGTCCCTGTATGTGAATAGCTCTGAACCTGTAGTACATACTGAATGAAATGCTGTGAATGCAGCTGTGCCACATGAAATTGTCCCTTGTGTTAATACAGTTGTGATGGCTAAATTAATTGGCAACATGATTAGCTTGGGAGCAGTACCAGGGATCAAACCCAGTCCTTGAACTTGCAGGACGCAGGCACTTAGTCAGCTGAGCTATTTCACTGGCCCTATCTGGCATTCTTTCTCTGCTCTGTTTCCTAGTCATCATCCGCTGCATAGCTTTGCTCTATGAAACTCTTCCACCTTGATGGTTCCACCTTGGAGCCAGCGAGTCATGGACTGACTCCCTGAAAATTCAGCTTCTCCTAAAAGTTACAAGGGTGAGCCGTGGCTCACGCCTGTAATCCCAGCACTTGGGAGGCTAAGGCAGGAGGATCGCTGCGAGTTCGAGACCAGCCTGGGCTACAAAAGTGAGCTCAAAGCCAGCCTGGACTGCACAGTGAGACCCTGTCTCAAAAAGACAAAAAAAAAAAAAAAAAAGTTACGAGGGTGGTTCAATGGAAAATCTGACTAAAACAACAATTTGTCAAAAAAAAAAGTATGATGGTTTTCTAAACTATGATGAGGGATGGGGAGATAGCTCAGTAGAATAAGTGCTTCCCTGGCAGGAAGGGAAGGGACTATGCTGAGAATAGAATGCACAAATGCAGACTTTGGTGCCTTTGTTTTTTATCTTCAATTATAAAATGAACAACAGATAAGTTGATTTCCAAAAAGAAAATGTTGTTTTAATAAGAAATTTTCAATCAATACCACTTGACTTCTTTAGGGGCTTTAAAAGAAATCAAACAGGAAAATAATTATACCCCTAACATTTTCATTTCAGTAATCAATTTTCAAATAGCATTATTATTAATATGAATATTAGGAGTTAGATTTATAAAGCCCCCAAAACTTCCTAGGCTTGGAGATAGGATTCAGTTGTTTAAAAATCTTCCCTTTAGATGGCAAATCAAAATTCTCTAAAAATTTTATCTAAAAAGTAAATAACACAATATAGGTTTATGAATTGTTGAACATATTACACAATTAATATTACACTATTGTTGTAGCAGTTGTGTCTTTTCTTAAAAAATCACCTGTGAAGGCCAAGTATGCACTCAAGCAAGTTTATTGTCCAGCAGTGAGCACCCAGCAAAGAACAAGGCACCTACCCCCAGGGGCACAAGGGTAGGGTCCTTTATACAGAATATGATTCTGGGTTTGACTTGGGGTACAAGGAGAAATTGAATTTTTTCTATAAATAGAAATGGGAACAAACTGTATTTTCTATTTGGGGTGAAATGCTGATATAACCAATCATCTTTTGACAAAACGTGGGGTAGTAGTGGGTTAAGCAGCTGCTACAATATTTACAGGGCACAAAAATTTAAGGAAATAGAAACATAAGCTTTAAAATGACACTAGAACACAAAATAATGGTCTCTTTCTAGTATCTGTATAAAACAAGTAAAAGTAATCTGATTGCTTTTTTAAAAAAATCATTTAATTGTTTAGAAAATAGTAACATTTCCTAACTAGACAAACTACAGAACAGCAAGTATGTTTTCTTACCAAGTGGCCACCTGGTTTATATCCCGCTGTATAACAGTCCCTAAAAATTAGAACATTGTTTATTAGGTGTGAATCTTATTCACTATTTAGAATTTTAAAGTAGAGGATTGTGTGTGTGTGTGTGTGTGTGTGTGTGTGTTCTGAGAATTTCAGTGACCTCTCAGTGACTTAATTCCTCAGTCACATTTTTAATTTTTTTTCTTAATTTTGAGAATGGGGTTCACTAAATTGCCCAAGCTGAGCCAGGCATGGTAGCACATGTCAGTAATCGCAGCACTTGGGAGTCAGAGGCAGGAGTATTGTTGCAAGTTCCAGATGAACCTGGGGTATGAAGTGAGCTCAGAACTAGCCTGAGCTACATAGAAAGACCCTGTTAAAAAAAAAAAAAAAAAAAAATATATATATATATATATATATATATATATATATTGCCCAGGCTGGATTCAAACTTGTGATCCTCCTGCCTCAGCATTATTCTATTGCTGAGGGTAGAGAAAAAGAAGTCTGTCTCATTTTTACTTCTTAATTCTTGTGAGCAACTTGTAATATCCAGCTGAACTGAAGCAGAGAGGTGCTGTGTGTGGAGGGCACCTGAGTATTGTTGCCAACAACATGAAAAGAAAAACTTTTGTGGAGCAACTTGTCGTTCTCATGTTCCTATATGGATTGCTGTTCTCAGCGTTAGAGGAGCTTTGGACTGGTTGTCACTGAGAATGGCCACAGTTCACTTTGAGGAAGCTCTGGCTCTTATTTTGAGCATTGCTTCCTGTGCTCTGGAGAGGAAGATGGTGCACTCTTCAGTTTCCTGGAGAAGCTTGCTATGCTGGCTTCGTCGATATGAATTCGGCTATTCTCATCCTTAGAGGAGCTTGGAACCTCATAGTTACTGAAGATGGCTGGTACTATTCAGGGGGAGCTCTGGTCCTTACTTTGAATGTTGCTTTTGGGCTCCAGTGCAGATCCCTCAGCCTACTGACACAGATCCTTCCCTCTGCTGGCACACACTTTCAGCTTCCAGCACTGACCTTGAGGCATTCTTAGTTAGAAGAGATAGTTGGTTTTTTGTTTGTTTATTTATTTGTTGTTGGGTTTTTTAAAATGTATTTAGTATAGGGTCTACAGGTTCTCACTATACAGATTGGACTCGTAGTGATTCTCCTGTTTACAGCTTCCCAAGCACTGGGATTATAGGTGCACCACCACACCCAGTCTCATTTGCTATCTCAGTGTGCCCCAGGGGTGGGGCCAGCATGGCAGGCTGGGGATCCAACCCCCAGCCCCTGCATCTGTCTAAGCAGGCACTTTAATTCACTGAGCTATCTGGCTGGCCTTAGAATAGATCTTTTAAACAGTCGTGCATGAGACATTGTCGTTGGCTTTTAGCTTCCAGGTTGCCTCATAAAGGCTGTAGGTCTTTAACTGGTGTTATGGTTTGTGTCTAGTTGGAATCATGGGGTGGCTTCTCAAATTTGTGATCCACTGCTGGGATTATGAGTGTGAGTGCTACTGGGATTATTGGTGTGGGTGCTACACCCAGCCTGGGGTAGATAGCGTGAATGCACCATATAGGGAAGGCAGACTTGTTCTCTGTGGCTGCCGTTGCTACTCTTCCACTTTTGCTCCTCCCTTTTGCTTTGGCTCTTTTGCTGTTATCTACCACCATGAGCCGCTGCCACTGCTCTGCCATTTTGCTTTTTCTGTTTTCCACAGCCATAAACAACTGTCCTCTGCCATGTGGGACTCTGCCTTGCAGTCAACTGAGTATGGACTACAATCTGTGAGCTTAATAAACCTTTGCTTTCTTAATTTGGGGCATTGGGAATTTGGTCCCAGCAAAAAGATAAAAGTAACCATGACAACTGGACTCATGCAGGATACTGCTATTGGATCTAGGCCTTCAACTAGATTCTTTGAGTCTTTAGTGTATAGACAAATTTCCTGCACTCTATTGTATAGGACTCTTTGGGTGACTGTTATGAAATCCTATAAATTGTGTCCTGCATTAAATTGTTTCCCTTGTACATCCAGACTATAACAGTTCTATTGAAGAATGGCATTTTTTGTTTCTCAACCAAGTTATACCTATCAGTACATATTGTATTGCTCAGACTTTTTGTAAAACATGCAAGAGTAATTAAGTCATGGGAAGGTAAGATATCTTAGTTGCTTTTCTCATTGCTGAAACAGATATTCCAAGGCAGGTAAGTACATGGCAGAAGTCAGCAAGTAACATGGGACCAGAGACCCTCTTTTTGTCCTTTATATCTTATTCAGTTGACCAGTCTTAGCACAAGTAGCACTCACATCCAAGATAGAGCAACCTTAATCCTTTCCAGAACTATGCCATACTGATTGATTCAGAATCACACCCCTTAATCCTGGCATCATCTTATACATCTAGCCACCTCTGGAAAAGCCCCACATATGACCATAAGCTACAAAAATTTAAGTCTCAAGGTAGAATAGAATAGACAATACCACAGGCAGTAAAAATATGATTTCTTTGAACTGAAGATGACACTATAATGTTGGTGTATATTTATAAGTTTCTGTTTTTCTTTGTAAGATTAACTTTTTAATTTAGGCCAATCATCATCCTTTAAATTTCTTGTTTCAGCTATTAGCAGTATATCTTTGTATATATGTGAAAGATAGGACTAAATGGCTAAAGTCTCTATGAATTTAAAGATTCAGATTTTCTTTGACCAGGCAGTGGTCAACTACCAGAATTTCTTGAGCAGGTTAATGCCATAGTCATAGAGTGTTAAGGCATGTAGAAAAGATTGGAAGGTGCAAAAAGAAGCAGGAAGTTGAAATTATAGAGGAAGTGCAAAATAATCATTGGACTGTTAGAATTGAATGAATTGTGTGCTATATCTGTCTTGCTTACTCCCATATCCTAAGTATGTAGAATATAATTTGACATTTAATACTGAGAAAGTATGTATTAATTCATTGAATTAACTAAATAATAATTCTGTAAATGTAGGCTTGTTGTAATGTTCTATAAGTTTAAGTTCTAGTCAAATATTTCAAGGTTTGTCAAACTAGTAGAGACAGAATTGAGTATAGAAAATTTTGAGGAAAACCCAGACCTTTCATGTTGAGTTGAAAACAGTAACACTTCAAAGTAAAACAGGTGAAGGTAGCTAAGAAACAAAAAAGAGGTTGGAGGTTAGATTTTTTTTTTTATTTAAGAGCCATCTACATAGAAATAATAGATGTAGTAGTGGCTATGAGCCTCAGTAAATGAGTCTATAATGAAAAGACTGAAGGGCACTGTGGAAGAACAAACCTAAAAGAAAAGAAAGCATGTATTGAATGTTTCTTGTCTTCCAAGTATTGTGCTAAAAGCTTTGTAGATATCATCTTATTTATTCCTTGTACTGTCACCATAAAATCTCACCTAAGGAAAACAGTTTATTATGCCACTATGTCCTGCTATTTTTAGTGTGTTTTTAAATATTTTTTTTATTCATGATGAGCAAGAAAGGAATGATGGAATCTGAAGTGAATATTATTTGCCTCCGAAAAAGTCACCCCTTTTTCTGAAAACTAGTCTGGCATATTTATGCTTCCAAGTCAAATCTGTAATTGAATTTGGGACTGGTTTGAGTTGTGCTTCATTTCAGTTTGCTACTTGTTTCAGGTGTCTTGGGAGCAGGATCAGGGCTGTTCTTTCATCAGGTTTGGAATTCACCTTCACTGATATTCCTTATCCCCTAATGCCACTTCACAGGTAGTCCTATACCAAAAGTTTTATACATTGTCTAAAATTTATTTCTTTCAGTCTCTCTGAGCTTCAAGGGAAATCTCAATCCTCTCACCCTGTCCCCAGTCTTTGGTACAATGAAACCTAATTGAAAAGAAAAGTTTGTTCTAATATTATTTGGACAATATTTCATGCCTATATCTTGTACTCTGATTAGCTACTCTGATGATAACAATACACAATATATCAATTATTATTACTCTCTTATCCTATTTTGAAAGTCTGTTTTATTTTTTCTGTCTCTCTAAAAAAGAAAAAAGGGAAAGGGAAGGGAAGGGAAGGGAAGGGAAGGGAAGGGAAGGGAAGGGAAGGGAAGGGAAGGGACGGGACGGGACGGGACGGGACGGGACGGGACGGGACGGGACGGGACGAAGTGTTATAATAGGAATGTTTCTCCTCTCTTCTACCCTGGCCTGAGCCTGATGTATAGCGCCACTTCCTGGGTTACTTACTTACTCCTGCTGATAAAAACATGCATTGGCTGCTTGCTTTTTCTTGAGGTTTCCTAATCTCTGAGAGGTTGTTTCTCCTTGCTCTGTTCTCTAGTTAAGAAAGCGGTCATGAAACTATTCACATAAGGATGGATCCAGTCTGTAATTTTGTTCATCCATAAAACTTTGGATTCTTAATTCTCTGTATGTAAAGCAAAAAAGCAAAATTCTATGGTATGTTTGGCATATTTTATATGAAAATAGCTGTCTACTTTTCACATGCTAAACCAATGAAATATGTTTTAATCATTAAAATATTGGTTTCTCAGTATGATCCGTTCTACCCCAGGGAGAAAACAGGGCAGAAATAAGCAAAAGATAGACAAGAAGACAAGAGCTGACTCAGGTAGTAGCTTGTCTGCCTGGTGGGCAAGATGACCCCTGAGTAATAACATGAACATTTATCTGTAACTTCCCAAAATTAATAACACACAACACAAGGTTGCCTAGTGACTAACAGCTGGCATTAAGCAGTCAGGATGCTTATCTCAGGACTGAGATAAGTGGACTGTTTTAGACGCTGAAGCCTAGTACCGTTTCCACACGTGTAGCCAATTTCCAAGCTTCCATGGCTCCCAGCACTCCAAGTGAAAAATGTGCAATTAAAGTACATATTATTTTTCAGTACAGATTATTATATAAGTTACAGAAAGAATCACAAAAACTACTAGGAAATAAAACTAGAAAAAATTATTTAACATGTTTCACTCATGCTTAGAAAAATAAAAGAAAACTTCATAAATTATAGTGATTAAATGCTAACATAAAATAATCCCAGTTTTAAGGTGAAATCAGAGACAGACCTGAGATGTATTAACAATAACGTTACTGCTTTCTATGAGGGCTATACATATTAGTAATGTCTCTGGAATATGGACACCCTTCTATCTCACTTATCTAAAATGACACTTTGCGTTGTATATGTGTATCATGCATTTTAAATAGAGTAATATGTCTTTCAAAACTGGTCATTATAGGATTTGGTTCTAAGGTTTTTCTCAAAACAACACAGGGCCTTGGCAATGGCTAACAAAGCCAATGAAAGTTATTTTCTTTTTCTCAGTACTTATCTATGCTTGCAATTGAAGGTAGTGGAATTTATAGGAGCTAATAAGGAAAAAAATCAAGATTCATATAAATGAGCATTAGATCATCAACCCTAAGACCACTTTGTCATTTATCCAGGTTCCTTAACTTGGAATGTATGTGTCTACACTAATCCATCAATAATAAAAGTAAAGATTATATGTATTATTTCATTTATAGAAAACACATGTAGAATTGTTTCTATAAGCACATCATTATTTTGTAGTACTAGAATATGGAGCACAATATATTGTATTTGTTGAGTTCCAGAAAACCAAGAACATTTCTTCCTCACCTTCATTTCTTCATCATTTATCAAGGCTTGGCTAATAAGTAAGTGGTCAATGAAGACTTATTAAAGAATTGAGGGATTCAATAAATGTTATAGAAATATTTTATGTAAACTGAAAACATCACTGGATATGCACAGATTTAATGTTGATTTAATATTGCAGCGTACATTATTTTTACTAAAGACTGATAGAACCATTTCTGAAAGATATATTAGATATACGAACTTTAATTTAAAAAGTTAATTTTTTGGTCACAGATTATAAAAATAATGCAAAGCGACAATGAAACACTTTGTGTTAAAGAAAGCTAGTAATGGATAAAGCATATTTCCTACCTAACCAAGCTATCTATTAAGTCATAGAAGTGAGAGTACGTTGTTGCCTTTCTGGAAAGTCAGGTAGACAGATAGTGATAGTAGCTAGCAGGTGTACGCTTGAAATCCATGTCACAATATTGTGCCTGTGTGTTTATCATATAGCAGATACTAATTTAGTATTATGTGACAGAGTAGTCGTTTCCTGTTACTTGGTCCCAGTCTATATTTTGACCTTCTGAATCTTACTTCATGAGGCCAGTAAGATCAAAATTTATCTACTTTGCTCTTGGGGGCTTTTATGGAAAACACTACCATTTTTTCCTCCCTCACTTTTCTTGTTCTTTGGTTTTACAACTCCATTCCCATTACTACTGATTGCTACTGGAAGAAATAAAATTCTCTCATTGAGTTTTAAATCCCTTAAAGGCACACAGTCAGTAGTTGAAATTTAATGGATTCAGAGTAGTAGCACAGCTGTAAAAAACGAAATACATAAATGTGCAACTATGCATCTAAAAGTGATGACCTAGGCAGTAGGCTAGCACTCGCAGTAATAGAACACCAGAGGTGTTGCCCTTCTTTGAGTTGCAAGGACTTAGGGCTAGGAAAGTGTGTACAATGAAGGCAATAGAATCATAGCCGTGCAGCCTCAACCCAGAAACCAAAGCATTCACATCCAAGACAGCCAGTGAGAGGGCATCCTTGTATGATGTCAACTGTATACCTGTAGGACAGGTTTTTTTTGTTGTGTTTTGTTTTACTTTGGGTATCAAAATCACTTGAATTGAAGGGCTTAAGTTTAATATAAAACATAGGGTTTTTTATTGTTTATTTGCTTGCACTTTTTAATGTCAAGTTTTGCTGATAACTTTATGAACTCTCTCCACCTTTACTGAAGTTGTCCTCTATTTAAGGCCTTCTACAGCTATGGAATGTCACTAGTTTTACTAGACTTGAAACT
>PVJA010037575.1:0-20305 GCA_004027025.1 Myocastor coypus | reverse complement strand
AATTTCTGTACCATGAGGGTAGAGAGAAACCAATTTTAAAAGAAACTTAAATACATGTTTGAGAGGAAGGTGCAGATATAATATGAAATTTACACTTTTATAAATCAGTTTTTTGGTTATAGGTATAAAATTTGTTTTTGATAGTATTCTTACATTTTCTGTACCATGAGGGTAGAGAGAAACCAATTTTAAAAGAAATGTGTGTTATAAACAAATGCAATTTAATATGCTTAATTTGACTTACTGTCTTTTTGTATTGTAGATGTTGTCGTCAACAATGCTGGGTGAGTAATTCATTTTTCATTTTTAGTGTACTGCATAGAGTTGTTTTCATGTGTATATTTTTCCCGTTTCCGAACCAATTCTAATTCTAAATTCATTATTTTAGAATTCTAAGGGACCGTTCCTTCAGTAGGATAAGTGACGAAGACTGGGGTAAGTCATTTTTAAGGTCTTTGTGGAACATACCTGTTTGACCTTTAAAAATTTGATGCATTCATACATATAAGCAAAAAACCTATTTCTATCTACTTTTGCTTCAGCTAGTATAAATGACAAGCTCTATATTAATAATGATGAATAGTTGGAAGTGGGCTATCAACATTTGATAATTTTTTTAAACAAATTTAAGTTATTTGACAGAAAGGATTTTCTTTAGTTTTTCTACTTGAGGGGTTTTTGACATTTTCTGATAGTGTTAACTCTAATAGCCTTTGATGTGTTTATCAAATGTATTGTTCTTCTTTTCAAGATCAGAGCACGACATGGAGGTATGTCTAGGGCACAAGAAATGAAAAGTAATAGATGCACAAACAGGGAAGGACAGAATCTGAGTACATAGTTGAAGTTTTTAATAAATAAGGATTTCCATTTTCCTTTGTCATGTTTGAAAGGTTGAATTTAGGTTAACAAACCACAGTTGTGATTTTCTTTTTCCCTACTCTTTGACCTTGAGTTGATTGAATGTCAGAATCAAAGCAGAAAGTAATAGGTGAGATAGTGGTAGATATGGAAACTGAGTTAAGTGTGGCATTGTTCATAGTATATGCTTCTGCCCCTCCAACTCCTTTAAGAAGATGCAAAAACATTATGATTTAGAGTTAAGCAAAGGAGAACTGTTGCTGTCTTTTTCCCATACAATGAGTGAAAAAGCAGCTTAGAAAGTAAGATTTGCTGGAGCTCAGGTTGGTCCTTGGAGCTGATAGGGGATTGGAATCTTTTTTTCCTCTGATTATCAGAGAACCAGTCCACCACCCTTGACTGCCATTTTGTTTCTGTTTGTAGCTTTTGTTTTCACTGATATTTTCTTGTAATAGACACATAATGATTGTTAAAGACCTACATTGAAACAAAAGTAACTGAAGAATGATTAAAAAACTTGGTAACTAAAAAAAATTGTTAAATCTAGAGGTGTCTGTTTGACTAATATTTCTCAGTGTTCATGAAAATGAAATTTCTGAAAACAGGTCTCAGGTTTTGCCTTTTGTGCATCCTTATCTTCATTTCAACTCATTTGTAACCTTGTAAAAAGTAGGGGTGCAGTGAATATTGTGGAAATATTTCTTGGTGGCAAGATGTGTAGTATGTGATTTATGTTTCAATACTAGTGTTGAGTGCTAGTATATATGTACAATTATTATCATTACTATTTTTGTGGTACCAGGGATTGAACTCAGGACCTTGTGCTTGCCAGGCAGGTACTAAGCCAATGAGCTATATCCTCAGCACCTATATGTAAAATTCTTATGTATCTTTATTAGCATGTTTTTACATAAATAAGCATTAAAGGTGGCAATGTACTTTTATATATGGAGATTATAATAATTTGTAAATTATAGGGAGCACAATTGTAAATGTGAATATGAACTAGTGATTTGGTATCAAGCATAATTGGAACAAAAGGAAAAATAATCACTCAGTGGTTAACAATAACTGATTGTGAATGCTAGATGTAAAACGAACATCTTTGTGTAGGTAAATGATTCCATATATATATATAATAAAATTAACTTCTTCTTTTAGATCTAATCCATAGAGTTCACTTACGGGGTTCATTTCAAGTGACTCGGGCAGCGTGGGATCATATGAAGAAACAGAAATATGGAAGGTAGTATTTCACACAGCTGTCAAAAAGGATTACAGATATGTATTTGTGTGTATGTGTATGCATGCAAAGGAAAGAGAAAGATTATATGATATATTGTTAAGTGATTGCTTGATTCTGGGCAAAACATCTTCAGGTATGTGTAGGCTTTTAAAATGTAGTTTTGGTACTCATTAAATTGTTGTCATTTATAGTCATAGATTAGCTTGGCTAGTTAGCTTTCTATATCTTTCTTCTGCTTTTCATCTTTAGTGATTTTCCTGTTCTTTTTTTGTTATTGTTTGTTTATTTTTATTTATTTATTTTTGCATTTTAGAAAGTAGTACAAATACTGAGGATTCAGGTATAAAGCTAATTGCTCTTGGTTGGATATGTATTAGTTTTATAGTCTGTCTAGACACCGAGGACTTTTCTTGATGTCTCCTCCTTATGTAACTCAGAATGTGACAGTGCTGCATACATATTCCATGGACAGTGTTATGCATTGGTGTCAGAGTCATCCCTGTTAACTTAGGATTCAGGCATACGTTTCAGATGTACCTTGTTTGTAATGCTTCTTACTGAAGAGTTCTAGTTTATTTTTCTTAAAATTTTCTAAAAATAAGTGATATAATTTATTTGCATTAAGTAGAATGAGGTTGTTTTAATGAGGAATTCAGTATTATTCAGGAAAGAAAATGTGTTAAAATAGGCCTGGGGAACTGCTGAAGCTACTTGATCTGGTGTTTTTTGCTAAGTTGTGACATGTATTGTTAGGTTTTTTTATGCTTATAAACATTATTTTTGAAAGATAATAAACTGGTTTACTTGAAATCTTTTAATCTTTTGCCTATGACCAAGAATTTATGTCTTCTTTTTTTTTTTGTATTTTTTTTTTTTAAGGGAAGGGTCTACAGGATGTTCAGGATCTCACTACTAGATCGGACTCTAGTGATCTGCCTGTTTACAGCCTCCCAAGAGCTGGGATTTCCAGTGTGCGCCACCATGGCCAGTCTCATTTGCCATCTCAGTTTTGAGGGCTGCATGGCAGCCCTGGGGATCGAACCCCTGGCCCCTGTGCTTCCTTGTGGGCACTTTAATCTGCTGAGCTACTTGGCCGGCCCTAGGATTCATTTTAAATAGATCCCATAGCTGAATTTTGACAGATTGCTTTCATATAACTATTATTGTAGATACGTGAACTATGATTTTAAGATGTTCATAACAGTTCACAGTTAATTTTGATGAGTGCAACAGACGAAAATAGGGTTGGAGCTGCAACATTATGAAGATATAGAAAAGATGATGTTGAAAGATTTATTTTCCTTTTAGGATCATTATGACTTCATCATCTGCAGGAATATATGGCAACTTTGGCCAGGCAAATTATAGTGCAGCAAAACTGGGTCTTTTGGGGCTCTCAAACACTCTTGCAATTGAAGGCAGGAAATACAGCATCCACTGTAACACTATTGCCCCTAATGCTGGGTCGCGGATGACGCAGACTGTTCTACCAGAAGGTAAGTTAGATTTTTCAGTGCTGTCATAAACATAAGGAATGAGCTTTCCAAAAGTATTTAATTCTTTGAATACCTAAAACAATTTTTCTTTTCAGTTTTAACAACATTTTGTATTATGTGTGTTCCTTGTTGAAAAAATTAAAAAGCGCACAAAAAGTTAAAGAAGACCATACAGACACCTCTCCCCTATGGCATAGGGAATCTTTGCACTAGGTTACATCTACATCCACATCCCCAGCTCTTTTTTAATTTGAGAGGGGTCTGTTGGAGTTGTTGCATTGCCCAAGCTGAGTTCAGAGTTAGGATCTTCCTGTTTCAGCCTTGCTGTCACCCCTCTCCTGCCAAGATGGGGCGCAATGTATATCATTTTTTTACATAGGGTGAGGTAATAACTATTTTGTAATCATTATTTAAAAATCATTTATTTTTTAGAGCAGTTTTGGCTTTACAGAAAAGTTAGAGTTCTTATTGCTCTACATCCATGCCAGGGTTTGTTGTCTTTTAAATTTTAATCTAATAGCTGTGTAGTAGTATCTTGTTTTACCTTGTAACTCCTAAATTACAGAGTCTTGGGCAATTTTTCCTATGCTTATTTTTTTATTTATCTTCTTTGGATCTATTTAGATCTTCTGTTCATTTTTACATTGGGCTGGTTTTGAGTTTTAAGCTGTTTGTTTATATTTTAGAGCAGGTCCTTTATCAGATACTGTATTTTGCAAATAATTTTCCCAATCTGTGTTTGACTTTCTGCTCTTTTAACCTCCTTTGTTTATTGATAGATGCAAATGTGTAAAATCAGGGGATAAGTGTGACCTGATAAATCAAGTAGACTTAATGCTAGTATTATATGAAGAGAGACCCATTCCAGTTCTCATCATTTGTTTCACACCCACAAAACCCACTTCAGTGACATTTATAATCTCTTAGAATTGATCAGCTTATGCAAGTAAAGGATGCTCCTTTTGAAAAGGTTTGTATACTTGCTTGGGGTCAAGGATGTTAAAATCTAGCACATAAATTTCCTTTTGAAGATTATTTATTTATTTTTTCAATCATGGGTCTAGTTTACACATTGCTGTCCTCAATAAAATTGCTTAATTCACAGATAATCAGCATAGAGAGTTAGTCATGATGAGATTTCTACTCATTAATTGCTATTTTAAAAAACCTGATGGAAATTCTTAGGATAAGTGCCATATCCATTTTATATATACATGTATGGTTTTGCCCCTACCTTATAACCTAACTTTTCTCCTTTTTTCTCTTTGTTGTTGAATCCCTAAAGTTTGTTTCTCTCCATTTAACTGTGTTTGTTGTATCTTTCAGTTTTTATTTCTTCTTTTGAGATGTATAATTTTACTTTAAATATTTTACTTCACGATCAACTTGGTTACGTAGGTTCTGAAGCAGTCTGACATGATGCTCATATTTGTTGCTTTTTAGGTGTTTTCCCCCTTGTGGCTTCTCTCAGGGTTTTCTCCTTGTATTTGTTTTTCTTCCACTTGAATATGAAATACATAAGTAGAGATTTATGGTATTGATAGTGCTCATTGTTTTCTCAGTTTCCTGTATCTATGATTTGGTATCTCTCAACTGAGTCAATGTGGAGACTCCTCAAAATTTCGGGTTAGAAATACCATTCAACCCAGCTATTTGGGTATTTTTCCAAAGGAACTGAAAATATTGTACCACAGTGATACATGTGCATGGATGTTTATAGCAGCACAATTTGTCATAGGTAAATCTGGGAAATAATTCAAATGACCATCACTTGAAGAACGGATAAGAAAGATGAGGTACTTTTATACAATGGAGTATTACAGCTATAAAGAAAGATAAACTTGAGTATATTACAGGTAAATGGATGCAACTAGAGGCTATGCTCAAGTGAAATAAATCAGACTCAATGTGTAAACATTGTATTGTCTCATTTAAGAATCCGCAATAATACAGTCAGAAAGGTACAATAGATACAGTAAAATAGAAATTGAACATAAAGAATAAACAAGGTGAGGGAAAGGAAAAAAGGAAAAAAGGAAGGGGAAAATTATGTAAGTATATACATAGGATAATTAAGATGATTATATTAGTTATTTCTATCAGTTTTTTTGGGGGGGTAGCAATTAATATTTAAATAATTTTTACTTTTACCAGTTCTATATGCTGATATCTATAATTAAGCAACTACATTGAAGACAGCAATGTGTTATATAACAACCACTGCTGAATACCTTTCATCTTGCTTTTTTAGTGTGTTTCATTTGTAATGTCTTATCTATTTTTATACTTTTGAAATGTAAAGAAAATAAAAAGGACAAGGAGGTAAATTAAGCTTTATTGAAAGGAATTGTTAATATTTAATTATTTGAACAATCTTGTAATCCTATATCTGGCAATCTGAGCAACATACTTGATGATAGCAATATGTAATACAACAACCATTGTTAAATTTTCTATTCTTGCTTTAAAATTCTTACCATTTTGTTTTATGTTGCTCTATTTTTGTCTTTGTTCTTGTTACTTATTTTTCTTTTCCTCTTTAAAAAAAGGATATAGACTTTTGGATACTATGACATAATTCTCCATTAATACATAACAGTTTATCTTTTTAATGTTATTTATTCGTTGTAACTATCTTTACCCTTTTCTGTAAAATCTGTTGCACATATATGTGTGGCTGCTTCTGGTCTCTATTCTAGTAATGAATGTGCTTGTTCTTTTACTGTATAATGATACTTTGATTGCCGAGATTTTATAATCAGCCTTGAAATAGATAGTGGGCATCTTTAAACTTGAAATAGTGATATCTTCAAATTGGAAAATATTAAATATAAAAATTTACACATGAGAATGTATATTTTTTTAGTTATATAATAGAATACTTGACCTTTCTGTAATTCTAGAAAAAATCTACATGTGTTAAAGAAGTCAATGTAAAATGGTATAAAACAATTGATGACTGGGAATATTTTAAAATTAGCAACTTGAGTATAAATATTTTTGATACCATTTACATTTGAACTAATATTTTTTAACTTGGAATTTTATTTTCTGAATCAGTAGCTTTTCGTACAACAAATTTTAAATCACTATGTCTCTGTTCTCTGTAAGGTAAATTTGTAGTTTATTTTGACTTATTCATGGCCTTCTTTCTTCATGACCTCTTGGTAATTATTAATTAGGAACTCTACTTCAGATTCTGTGTTTATTGTGTTTTAAATTGGCAGTGTTTTCATTAGAGACTATTTGTCTTTGCTAATGCTGGTGGCCAGAAGGCATAATCAGCTTGGTCTTTCTTGATGTTCCTTGAGTTCAGTGTAGGTTTTAGGCTAGGGACCCCACCCTGATGCTGGCCTACCTCTTAAGTATTCTGTTAGGGTTGCTGCTTTATGTGCCAGGGCAGCCATATCTTACTAGCAGTACGGTGGTAAGACTGTTTTTTTTAGTGCATATTATCTCAGCAAGGCTTAAAACAGTCTCATTTTTGACAGACTAGTGTCCTTCAAAAGTCTGGCCTAAGTGTAATGCTAGATAGTCATCATAGCAAATATGGCAGAAACACAAGATTGAGTAAGCCTCAGTTTTATTTATTTATTTTTTAATGTATTTAGTACAGGGTCTACAGGGTCTCACTACACAAATCAGACTCATAGTGATCCTTCCTGTTTTTTAGTCTCCCAAGTGGTGGCAGTATAGGTGTATGCCACTGCACCCAGTCTCAATGACCATCTCAGTGTGCCCTGGGGGCGAGGCCAGCATGGTAGGCCAGGGATTGAACCCTTGAGCCTGCCTAAACAGGTGCTTTAATCTGCAGAGCTGTCTGGCCCGCTCTTAAGCCTCAGTTTTGATTTTGATTTCATATATCTTATTAACTGTATTACCTGGTAGACATTTTGTTTGCACTCTTGAGCTTTTTTTAATTATAAAATTGCATGTGATAGAGACTGTCTGACCAGCTGTTTGAGAATGCACTGCAAACGAAAATATTTACGTATAAAGTTAGTGATAATATATGAAATAAAGTAAAAAGCAGAAGTGTTTTTTCTATGTGGATTTTTTTTTAATGCATTTGAACATAATGAAAGCAGGGTTTTTTTTTCCTTTTTTTCTGGAACCAAGGATTGAACTCAGGCCCTTGCACTTGCCAGGCAAGTGCTTATTCTGCTGAGCTATCCTCTCCACCCCCCTGCTTTGTAAATATATTTGGTACAGGTTCTTACTACATGGCTTGGACTCCTAGTGATTCTCCTGTTTTCAGCCTTCCCAGTGATGGGATTACATGTGTATACCACCACTAGGGGCTCAGCATGCCTGGTGGTGGGGCCAGCACAGCTTGTGATGCTGAATATTGAACTCCGATCCCTACACTTGCCTATGTAGGCTTTTAGTCAGCTTACCTATCTCGCTGGCCTTTTTTGTTCTTTTTTCTCATCCATAATAATGGATACTCAAATGGGCCCCTATAAGCATTTATTCTGTATTCCATGTGAAGTTAGTCAACTCACATGTCTGAATCCATGCATATGATTATTCTGTTAACATTCAGTTCTGAAAATTGGTATGTGGGAAATTACAGGAATAATATATTTTGAGATGAATCATATATAGGCTAATTATCATGTAATTTGAAACGGTTGGAATCCATTTTTTCTTATGCAGGTAGTGGAGACTGGAAAATTGTGTGTCATTGGATTGCTTATGTACTTGAGAGCTTTAAGAGGCTACTAAATGAAGACTTCTGAGCTGCTCTTTAATTGTAGGACTACAAATCCCTTTAGCATATTAATATAAATTATCTTTCATCATATCACATGTTTACATTTATTTTAAATTGGCAGTGTTTAGATAAGAGTATAAATTATTACAAGGTATATTAGGTATTACAAAATGCCGTATAGTTTTATCTCATTTGTGCCTTGGAACAACTTGGTGAAATAGAAGGAAAAGCATTTTAACTATCAGCTTACTGATCAAAACTCAGGTCCAGGGCAGATAAGTTATATATTTATAAGTTGTCTACACAATAGCGTCAGCACTAAAATTGAGATCTTCATGTTCTTTGTGTAGTAAGTACTTTTTGTTCTACTTACTGATCACAGAAGGTATACAGTGATATGGTAGTTTTTAAATTTTGTTGTCTCTGATGGCTTTGGTGCATTTCAACCATTATCTGCCATTACAGTTGCTGCAGGCATTTTGTAGTTTTCTAGATTCTCATTAAATAGCTAGGAGAATAATGCTTTTGGGAATGAGTGAAACCTAAAATTCTCATAAATAGTTGTACTCACCAGTCTTTGCCTAGACAGCTATAATTCTTCTCTCTCTCTCTCTCTTTCTCGCTCTCTCTCTCTCTCTCTTGCTCTCTCTCTCTGTGATACCAGGGATTGAACTCAGGACCTTGTGCTTGCCACACAAGTGCTTATTCTACTAAGCAATCTCTCTGGCCCCTGTAATTCATTTTTCTGGTGAATAATATGTTACCTGTTGAGGAAAGGTAAATCTGGTGCCTGGAGTTTTTGAAGTTTGAGAATGCTTTGATATGTCTCAGTTTTGATTAAAACAACTTCTGAAAACTTTGAATATTAGATTACCTCTATGTATATAATGTCGTTCTTAGATAAAGAGAATCTCAATTACCAATATAAGAAATTTTCAGAAAGTAAAATGATTCATGAAACGTGTGCATACTTTTTACTTTTTCTTTTTATTTCAGATGTTGTTCAAACACTAAAGCCTGAGTATGTGTCTCCCCTGGTTCTTTGGCTTTGTCATGAGAGTTGTGAGGAAACTGGTGGCCTATTTGAGGTATTTTGAAGTTTTCCTGTTTTCTCCTAAATAATATTTGTGTAATTAGATATTAAAAATGATTTTAGCTGGGCGTGGTGGTGCACGCCTGTAATCCCAGCACTTGAGAGGCTGAGGCAGGAGGATCGGTGCAAGTTCAAGACTAGCCTGGGCTACCAAAGTGAGCTCAAGGCCAGCCTGAACTGCATAACGAGACCCTGTCTCAAAAAGACAAAAAAAAAAAAAAAGATTTTAAAATTGGTATTTTTCCAGTGCTTACATTTGTAAAAATCTGTAGCAGTTGATACTACTTGTATACTTTTACTTATATTTTTATGTTTATACTTTAAAATACTATGTGTGTGCTATTATTAAGGAATAAGTGTAAACTAATGATGTTTTTGCTAACTATAGCAGCAGAGTTTTAGATTGTTTTTCATTTCTAGTATTCTTACCAAGTGAAAATATGGCTCATTTAATGTGTTTAGACAGATACAGAAAGGCTCATTGATTTAAGAAACAATATGAAGTAGAAAAAGTTCAAAGTTTAGAGTCAGCTAGGACACATTTTGAATTCTGCTGGTAATGGTGGCTTGCTAAGTATCAACATAAATTAATACTCTTTTCTTGGGCTTTGTTGTGAAGGCAACAAATTATATAGGGCTACTCTTTTTGCAGTATTAATTATTAGCATAGCAGGAGTTTAGTCTTGGTTTGAGAGACCAATATACACAATTTATTATTTTAACTATTTATTTATTTATTTATTTATTTATTTATTTATTTATTGTTTTGTACTAGGGATTGAACTCAGGACCTTGTACTTGCCAGGCAGGTGCTTATGCTGCCAAGCTATTTCTCTAGCTCCTATTATTTTAACTTTAGTAGTAAACTTTTCTTCTCTTTTATATTACACATCTTTATGTGTTTATTATGAAAATAAAAGCCACATATAATCTCACAAATCCGGTGGAGTCCACTATTCACTGTATGATAAAAGCCCGTTTAGGTCTTTTGAAGACAATCTATCTATCTATCTATCTATCTATCTATATTTTTTCTTTCTATTGTTTGAATTTGGTATCTTTTTCTAGCCTGGATGCTTGTGTATTACAGTGTCCTCCTTCCTTTTTTTATACTCATTGGCAGTGGGGATGAATCCTGGCATGCATTATTATTGAAAGCTCTAGAAGATTTGCCATCACTGTCACACCTTAGTTTTAGTAATCAATCTGTGTATACAGAATACTGTGACATCCAAAATATTTCTTGGAAGCACAAGGACCTGGCTCAGTTTGAAGGGAATAGCGTATCAGTAGTTTGTTGTATTTTAATACAGAGCCAATAAGTAAATTAGAGAATAAAAGTGGTCTCCATATGTCCAAACAGAGATATATACTTCCTTTTTCTAATCATACCCACTGAATTTGAGTTGTGGAAATTAAGAGAGAAAATCTTTATAACTGAAAATTTAAAAATTTTAATTCAGGGGCCTGGGGATATAGCTCAATGGTATAAGTGCCTTCCTGGCAAGCACAAGGTTCTGAGTTCAATCCCCAGTACCACAAAAACAAAACAAAACAAAACAAAACAAAACAAAACAAAACAATGAAACCATTTTCAGTTTAAAACTTGGCTTTACTCTTTTTAACCTAATCATTGAATTAAAAATTATTTACCTTTTATAATTTCATTTATTAACTGAATAAAATATGTTCTACTTGTGAAAGTTTCAAATACAGGAGAACACAGAAAATGATCCACATTATCACAATCCAGAGAGAACTGCTATGAATACTTTTATGTATTGTCTTCCAGTCTTTTGTTGGATGTGTATTTTACACTAATAATTTTTTAGATGTGCATTCTTTAGTTGTGCACATATAAATTAGTATCACTGCAGATAGTTTTATGTTGCTTTTTTGTTGTTGTTGTTTTTTACTCTGAACAGTTTTAGTGAGGAATATTTGCATGCACAATTGATGTAGTAAGAGACGTATGGAATATTCTGATTTAAACCTTCAAAGTAAATTGCCACTTTGCAGAGTTCTGATAGATATGTAGAGTGTCAGATCAAGTCTCATTCAGCTGAAGAGTTTTATTTTTTCCTTTCCAATTTCTGTATTTGGTAACAGAGTTTCACTACGCAGATCAGATTCATGGTAATCCGTTTTTCAGCCTCCCCAGTGCTGTGATTATAGGTGTGCACCGCCACGTCCATACTCTGTTGCCTGCTCAGTGCACCCAGGGGGTTGTTTTTATCACCTGAGAAAATCTGTAGCCTTTTAACTTCATTTATGAAATTTGGTAAAGATTATGAAAGGCATGGGCATAGTATTTAAAGGTAGAAGGTGATAAAAAGTCACACACTTGTAGTTAGAGCCATGGTATCTATTGTCTGTTTCTTTATAAGTGTGTGAGATTCTAATTTTAAGTTCAATGTGTAAGATTCTAATTTTAAGTGCAATGGTGTTTGAAGACATAATGGGATTTTCTTTACGTCAGACACTTTTATCCTTTGGACTTTCCTAAGTTACCTCTAAAAAACTGTCTAAAATCTTTCTATGTTGCTCTTAGTGTTTGGTCATTTTTCTTATGTCTATATAAGGGTTTTTTTTTTTTTTTGTTTGTTTGTTTTGTTTTGTTTTTTACTAAAATGTTCATGTGTAGTTCCATAAGCCCAGTATTTTATTTTATTAAATTCTTTAATTCTTTCTACAGGGGCATTTATTTCAAGTCTATAGTTGTATACAATTTATGTTATTTAAACTTCTTGCTAACCTATGAAATATATAGTACTGTACACAAGAAAAGTTTAATTTTGAGAGGTTGAGTGGCTTGACAAGAGTCAGAAAAACTGGTGTCTTGGTCTATGGCTTCAGATTTGTTCTTTTTTACTACATGCATTTTTACTACAATGTGCTGCTTTAGTCTTCTCCTGTCGTAACTTGAATGCTGCATAGTCATGAGGCTAAATAGTATTGTAGAGCTTCATGTTACTTTCATTCATTACCATCTAGTGTTCTGATACTCCTAGTAAGGTAGTTGCCTTTTTAAACAATTTTTCTGGTGATTTTATATTAGATTTTATGATGTTTTACTTCTCTTTTTTTCTAGGTTGGAGCAGGATGGGTTGGAAAATGTAAGTCTTTGTTAGTGTCTGCTTATCGTATATTATTTCCATATTTTTAAACCTGAGTATCCATTAGAGCTGTTAATAAGAATTTTATGAAATGCTTGATCTAGTGCATGCATTTCAAACTTCAACATTGTTATAACAATAGTATTTCTGTAGGCTGGAGGCTCTTTCAAGAATATATCTATGCTTCTTATAGGTAGTCTTTCTTCAAGGCTTGTTCTGAACTGGCTGTGTTTTCATACAGCACAGTCTTTCTATGTTGATACTTGCCCACTAATGTCTATAGTGTTATATGCTTTTTTTCCCCCCCTGTTTCACAGAGAATCGAGTGGGAGGAGGACGTTTTAGGTAGTACTCAAGACATCTGGAGAGAGTGAAAAATCACACTGGACAACATTCTAGGATAGAAAATCACCTGATCAGTTGTACTCCTGCCCCTCCCGTATAAATTCTTTTGGCTTCAGTATTATGTCCCATTTCAGACTTAGAGAGCTTGAAGTTTAACAAGAGCATTTTAAAGAACTGTAGAAATCCCAGTTTTCAGCCTATTTTTAGTTGGCTGGCTGCTGGTATCAATATTAATCACATAATGGAGTTATTTAGAAAGTTGGTATCACTGGAGGGCATTGTTGCAATGTATTGTGAAGTATCAGCATTTTTAGCATTTGTAGCTGAGATTTGTTACAATGATTTATATTTTTTAAGGATTTGATCACGTGGTGATGCCCATTTTAAGAAAGGAAAATATGTGATATAATCAAAGCTATATATGATAGTTTATCAACAGGAAAGATCTGCAGGCATTTCTATGATTCATCAAGATAAAGTTTAAATGTAACAGTCATCAATGATCATTTTGTTTAAATAAGGTTAACTTCAATTTTAAAAAAGAAAACACTTAAAAATTCCAATAGAATTCATGCAGCTATAATGTATCTGTATAGCCTGACATTTTGTAGAAATGGAAGAATAAAAGGGACGATAAGGGGGAATTACTTGTGACTATCTGATTTATTGAATGGAATATTTGACCTGTTACCTCTCCTAGTCTAGAATTTTCTACCTGTTAAACTTCTATTCAAGGAGAGTGAAGTATTTTTACCCTGTGATCTGAGGATCTGTCTTCTGGTATGATTATAATAATCATAGAATGTAAACTCAGATTTAGCATATATTTTCTTTTAGTAGTAACATATTTTCCTTTTGTAGCATAAGAGAATTTTCCTCTCAGTTTGCATATTTTTAAGGTTTTTTTTTTGAGACTATGGTAAAAGTCTTTGGAAGTTAGAATATATTTTTCTGAATTTCCTTTTTATTGAAGTTAAAATTCCAAAGGACTTGTTATATACCTTGCTTTCTGTCTCCCTCAAGCTGCTCAATTTCTTGGTTTTGTTTCTCTACCTAGTACGCTGGGAGCGGACTCTTGGAGCTGTTGTCAGACAGAAGAATGAGTCAGGAACTCCTGAAGCAGTGAAGGCTAACTGGAAGAAGATCTGTGACTTTTCTAATGCCAGCCACCCACAGAGTATCAGAGGTAAAGAGTCTGCCACTTCTCCTTGACAGAAGAACCAGATGAAACATTTTCTTCTCCCAGGGATACGTCTTCTATCTTAACATTGGTGACTCAGACACTTCAATCATCTCTGGTATATTTTTTGCTCTACCAGATATTAGAACTCATCATATTTAAGATTCTTTACTATACTATTTTCCAGGTTTTTAAAAAATAATCTTGTTTTTTATTTTATTTATGTATGGCTGAAGGAAATATGCTATGAGGTATTAAATGTACCTATTCCTCAGTTGATGGTTGTTTTTAAAATCATTTATGTTGTAGCCATTATGTTCCTTATTTGACCCAGTTTTTCCTCTTACTTCCCTATTATCTCTTTATACCTATTTAAGCTTAGTTATTTTCATCCAGTAAGAAGAGATGTGGCTTCATTTTAGGGCTTTGTTTTTGCTACTGTTTCCATACCTTTCTACCACAACTTTTCCTCCTTTCACTCCTTAGCATACTTCTGGGCTATACTGATGTTTTTATTAGTTGAATTTCTCCTGGAACATCTAATTATAACACTTCTACTCTCCACGCAATCCCCCAAGAATATATAGTTTCTTAACTGCTTGATGATTTGCTCTGGGGCAGAGACTGCGCCTTTGTCTCAGTTATTCGTCTCATATTGTTGGGACAAATACCTGACACCCAAAATGAAGGAAGGAAAGGTTTATTTAGTTCACAGTTAGTGGAGGTTTCAGTCCATGCTCAGCTGGTGTCAAGGTAGAGTGGCACATGGCAGAGAGCAACAGTTTATGGTGGCAACCAAGAGGAAGAGAGCAGAAGGAGAAGCAGCAGCTCATGCAGCTAGCTGGCCTCTCTCCCCTCCTCACATTAAAATGCATAGTATCTGCTCAAGGGCACTCCCGTCCATAATCCCAGCACTGGACAGTGAATTAATCACAAACTCAAGAAACTGTCCTGTGACTACATGGGGCTTTGGGAGGACAGCTGGATAAAAAAATATAGCAACCTTATAGGTGTTTTTTTTTTTTTTTTTTTCTCACTGCATGGAAGGTATTAAACCCAGAGCCTTAGGCATTTTGGTAGGCAGATATACTACCTATTGAGGTACACTTAGTTGTATACATATTTTTTTTGTATTCATTGTTAGCACAGTGCTGAACTCATGGAAGAGATTTAGTAAATACCTGTTAACTGGAATTATTTAATCACCTATAGTGTACCCATGGAAGTAGGTACCAAATAAAATTTAAATTATTTTTTCACATATCCATTTGGTATATGAAATTTAAACAGTTTTCTGAAAGGGTCATGAATCTGTTAAAGAAACTCAAGAATCTTAGTGATTTTCTTCTTAGTGATTTTATATTCAAAGTTTGACAGACTATATCAGAAAAATGACTTTTAGGTCATACATGACCTTTCAATATTTTGATATTTCACATAAGTTTATGATTAACAGTCATTTATTAATGAAAGTGGAAGAGAAGGGGGGAATTTTATTTTAAAACTTCTGATTTTGGGGCCAGAAAGATAGCTCACCATTCTTAGTGCCTGCCTGCCAAGCACAAGGACTCAGGATTGATCCCTGGTACCCCATGCCATGTCAACTCTGCTGAGCTGGCCACTGACACACAGAATGGTGGCACAGGCCTGTAATCCCAGGGCAGGGGGGAGTCAGTGCTGGAGGTCTAAGCCTGGAGGATCACTATGAGTCTGAGCTTAGTAGCAAGACCCTGTACCAAATAAATAAATAAATAAATAAATAAATAAATAAATAAATAAATAGATTAAAACCTGATTTTTTCTTTAAAACTTTTATTTCAAAAATAAGATTCTTAGTTAAAACCTTAATTGATGATTCTAGTATTTGAGGTACAGTACAAAAACAAAAACATCCCCACTTTTCTATAAGAGTTAATTCTTTTTTTTTGTCTTTTTGAGACAGGGTCTCGCTATGCAGTTCAGGCTGGCCTTGAGCTCACTTTTGTAGCCCAGGCTGGTCTCGAACTCACATTGATCCTCCAGCCTCTGCCTCCCGAGTGCTGGGATTATAGGCGTGCGCCACCACGCCCGGCTATAAGAGTTAATTCTTTAGAGCACCTAGTTTAGTGGGTTTTTTTGTAGAATTAAATCACAGAAAAAATGAACTAGTCTGTGTTTGAACCAAGACCAGTTTAAGTGTCTTTTACTTTCAATGACATAACCTTCCCTCAAGGCAGTGGCCCAAATGGAGAGGTAGGGGCAAGATGAATAAGCAAAGACCCTCTCTACTAGTGTCAGACATGTAATGTCTGGAATGTCAGACATATTTGGTTATCTTAAACCTGTAGTTTGGTTCATGCTTTTTGTCTTGAGTTCAGAAGGAAGTACAGAATCCCCTGGGTTTGGCAGGAGGATGCCTGAGGCTTCAGGACATCGTAGCATTTATGGATGCCCAGTGAGAGTCCTTTATAACCTTTTGGATGGCGGAGCAACAGCTTCAGTGATAATGTTTTTTCCTATGTGTAGAAGAACTTCTAGTACTATTTTTAGACCTTTTACTTATGTAGAGACTTAGGATGGAGGTAACTATGGCAGTCTTGTATATTTGTAAACAAGTATCCCACTTTATAGTAACAAAATAGCTCAAGATACTGAAAAGCTCAGACCTCTCCAGAACCTGGGAGAGATATATTAGACAATGCTTTGTTTTCCTTTCAAGACGCCTAATTATTTTTGGTCCTTCTGTCTTTCAGTAAGAGCCTAACATCAGACATTCAGTTTGTGAGTGGTGATAGAGGTTTTGTAGCAGCTGTTTCCCAGCGTTCTATAATTTTTTAGTGACATTTTAACAAAGCTTTTTTTTTCTTCCTTAATTTTAGAATCAACTGGCAGTGTAATTGAAGTTTTAAATAAATTAGATTCAGAAGAAATTGCAACAAATCCTACCAGTCACCCTGCATCTGTAGCCTCACCAGGATTTGTAAGTGGGACAAAAAGGCCTTTGCTTTTGTCTTCTTAAGAAATGTTTTTTTTTTCCTTTTCTCTTTCCTTTTGGATACAGTCACTGTCTTTTAGTTTGTAATAATGGAGACAAATATTAGCACAGATAATTTGAAATAGAGAATTTATTTAGAAATCATTTATGACTAATTTGAGATTAAGACCACTTCTGATGGCTAGGCCTTTAGGATGTTGCAGCAGAATGGGAAGTTGCACCCATGGGGGCCGAGGAGAGACAAACAACCTTCATTAGCCAGTGTACAACCTCTGACTGGGAGTCTGGAATGTTGACCCAGAGTTGGGCTATAACTAGAGATTTTATGGGCCAGCGTTCTGGGTGGTCAGTGAGGCAAGAACATTTCCTCATTTTGCTTGGAATGTGTGAGTGCAGTAGCAATTTGTGTAACAGGTTGCAGGTCTGCTGTTCTCTCTGTTGTGTCCTTTTATGTGTGGAATGTTGTGCTACACAGAAAGGAGGGAGGGGAGTGTTAGTTAGGTTGACTGAAGTTCATCTTAGCCCAACATGTGTTATTTCCTGACTAAAAAAATATCTGTGTTTAGCCATAGCAAAGTAAGATAGGTTCTGATACTCAACATTGCACCACCAAGGAAGTGGACTGGGGAGAATGATGAACTCTGAAATTTCCCCCTCTTCTTTTCTTAGCTTTTTCTGGACTCTACTGTGCTTTTTTTTTTTTAATGGAGAACTAGAAAGGAGATCCAGGCAACCAAGTAGGTTTTCCGAGCTCTTCCTAGTGTAGTGATGCCAGAACTTTTAGAGACAAGTGTCCGTATTGCAACCCAAAACGTATGTGTTTATTGTAAAGTAGGGACATGAAAGTTAAACCTGAATGCTGTGGTTTTAGTTGAGATAAAACTGCTCATATATTAACATTTTTTGCTTTAAAAGAAAAATAAGCTGGAAAGATAGCTCAGTAGCAGACTGCCTGGAAAGATCCTGGGTTTGATCCCTGGTACCAAAAAAAAAAAGAAAAGTGAAGAAAAACAACTTGTATGTCATAGGTTCACCACCACTGTTATGGTGTGTGAGTGGTAGAGGAGAAAGGAAACTAACCTAGTTGGCTTTTTTGGGAAAGGTCTATAGGGTGCTCAGGATCTTACGGCTAGATTGTATTTGTAGTGATCCACCTGTTTATAGCCTCCCAAGAGCTGGGATTACAGGTGTGTGCCACCTTGCCTAGTCCCAATTGCCCTCTAAACTCACCCAGGGGGTGGGGCTGGCTTGGCAGGCCTGGGGATTGAACCCCTGGTCCCTGCACCTGCTTGCAGGCGCTTTAATCCGCTGAGCTATATGGCCAGCCTCTTTTGACTATTCTGGGTGATTGGAAATGGGCTGGTAAAAAATAAAACAGCTAAAAAGAAAACAGCTTTTCTGAACTTTTCCAAAGGGCTCTCTTCACTGGCATGTATGTTTTGGTAGTTTCTTTGAGGGTCTGATAAATTAGTTGTCTAAATGGTTCTTTATCTCCCTTTACTCCTGCCTTGCTGTTTTTAGTTAACACAGGAAGATGCTAGGTAAAAGGGGAAAGGGGATTAGGACTTGAAGTGAAGCTGTTATTTGTTCCTGATGTCTCTGCCTGCCAGCCTACCTGCCTCTTTCTGTCCATTGTTTTCATTGTGCCATTGATGTCTCCTTCATCTCTTCAAGCATAACTTTAAACTGCTGATGAGTAGTTCTGCATTCTGTGAAGATTTGTGGGAGTGGTTCTGTGCTGCCGTCTCTCTGTTTTTTTCTTTCTTTTTTTTTTTTTTTAATTTTTTTAATTTTATTTTTATTTATTTTTTATTGTTTAAATTTAACACGGGTTATATTACATATTTTCATCATCATATCAGTTTAGATTAAAACATATATCTCTGTTTTTTTCTTAATCTGATGAACAAAAGACTTTGTAAAACAATTTTGAAACATGATTTTGTATACAAAATGTTATTTTCTAAGCTGCTGATGTGTTTCTTAATAATTGACCACAAAAGTTTTTCATAAAGCATGTTCCGGATAATAAAAATTAGTGAATGTTAAATGTAGCTTTTGTTTTCTCTTTATCGGTATAGTTTGATAAATACGTTTTCATGAACTTCCTTTGATAATCCTATTTTTCTAACCTTTTAGAAAATAGTATCTATTTTAGTACTCTATTCCTTTAAGGGAAAGCAGTAGCAGATTATATTTTGGAAATATTTCAAGTTTCAGCTAACAGACTGGCTATGTGCTCCGTTAGTGAACTGTATACCCTGAACTGTTTTTTTTTACTGGGAATCAAATTCAGGACATAGGTGTTTTCCAGGCAAGCACTGTGCTGCTGAGCTATGTCCCTGTCCTTTTTTCTTAACTACTATAATTTTATTAAAATTATAAAAACTCACTCTTTCCCATCTTGCAAGATGGTGGGCAAAAAAAACTGAGAAGCCAGACATTAAAGAGAAGAAACCAGAAGCCAAGAAGGCTGCTGCCAGTGGTACTGGTAAAAAGGGTAAGGTGAAGGCATAATGTCCAAGAAGCGGCAGCTCCACTGCAGCCGAAATCTTACCCTGGTTAGAGGAATTGGTAGATACTTCCGACCTGTTATGTATTCCAGAAAGGCTTTGCAAAAGAGAAAGTACACAGCTGCTAAATCAAAGATTAGAAGAAAAAGAAGGAGAAAGTTCTTACTACAATCATACAACCAATCAGAGGGAACAAGAATGGAGGTACCTGGGTGGTTAAGCTTCAAAAAATACCTAGACGCCACCCTACTGAAGATGTGCCCCGACAGATCTTGAGCCATGGCAAGAAACACTTCAGTTAGCATGTGAAGAAACTTTGAGCTAGCATCACTCCTGGCACCATCTTGATCATCCTCACTGGGCATCACAGTGGCAAGAGAGTGGTCTTTCTGAAGCAGTTCGCTAATGGCTTGCTACTTGTGACTGGGCCTCTTAGCCTAATTGTATTCCTCTATGACGAACACACCAGAAATTGCCACCTCTACAAAAATTGCTATCAGTAAAGGGAAATCCCCAAACACTTCACTGATGCTTATTTCAAGAAGAAGCTGTGGAGGGAGCCGGCGGGATGGCTTAGTGGTCTAAAGCGCCTGCTTGGGGAAGCTTGGGCGGCTTCAGGGACCGCGGTTCGATCCCCGGCACCACATGCTGCGCCAGCCCTGCCCTCGGGGTGGGCTGAGCCGGTCATGAGGATGAGTGAATAAACAAAGGTTCTGAAACAAGAATAAAAATAATAAATAAAATAAAATAAAAAAAAAAAAAAA
>PVJA010037574.1:0-20296 GCA_004027025.1 Myocastor coypus | reverse complement strand
TTGCTGCTGCTCTGCTGCCCTGATTGACTGGCTGCCTCTGCTGCCATTTTGCTGCTGTTCTGCCTCCATGAACTGGATGCTCTCCACCCTGCTCCACTCAGCCTTGGGCTAGCCGAATATGGACTGAAACCTCTACGAACTGTGAGCTAAATAAACCTTTCCTTCCTTCATTTTGAGTGTCGGGTATTTGTCTCAGCAACGAGCAAAAAGTAACTAAAACAGACCGTATCTTTTTTAACCCTTTACTCAGTTAATGGACATCTGGGATGTTTCTAAGATCTATTACAAATTGTGCTGCTATAAATATGGGCGCACATATATCACTAGGGTAAGATGTTATCAGTTCTCTGGAAATATACCCAGCAGAAGGATAGCTACTGGGTCAAATGGAACTACAAATTCTAGTTTTATGAAGAAACTCCATAATGCTTTCCACAGTGGCTTTACCAGTCTATATTCCCATCAGCAGTGTATAGAGGTTTATTTTTCCCTACAGCACCATCAGCATTATTTCTTGATAACAGACATTCTTTCTGGGGTGAGACTGAAGCTCAGTGCTACTTTGTGTCTCTTGAATGATCAGTAATGTTGAACATTTTAAAAAATATACTTATGTGCCATTAGTATTTCTTCATCTGAGAAGTGTTTATTCATCTCAGATGCCCATTTTTGGATGAGTTTTTTTTTTAATTTGGGAGTTCTTGTTTTTTTAGTTCTTTATTTGCTCTTGGTAATCATCTTTTGTCTGAGGAACAGCGGGCAAACATTTTTTCCCCACATTTCAGATTATCCCTTCATTCTGTTGGTGGTTTCTCTTGTGTTCAATAAGATGAGCTCCCTGTTGTTGATTCTTTGATATAATTCCTGTGTAGCCTAGGTTTTATTCATAAAGTCTTTGCCTGCACTAATGTCTTAAAGAGTTTTACGTATTCTAACTTCTAGCAGTTTTAATGTTTCTATCTATTTTAATGCTTTGTGCGTGTTGAAAGATAGGACACCAGTTTTAGTCTTCAACATAGGCAAAGCCAGTATTTCCATGCAATTTACTAAAGAGGCTTTTTTTCCAGTGAATGTTTGGCATGTTTGTCAAGGATAAGGTGGCTGAGTTCATCTGAAGTTGTTTCTATGTCTTTTAATCTGCTCCACTTCTATTCAGATCTGCACTTTTACTATCATCTTTTTTTCCCCACAATAGCTTTATGGAATAATTTCAAGTCAGTGATTCTGATGCCCCCTGCCTTGCCTATGTTGCCCTGAAATGTCTTTGCTATTATAGATCTCTTCCTTTTCCAGTGAATTTTAGAATTTTTTTTCTAATTGTGTGAGATATTTTATCAAAATTTTGGTGAGAATTGCACTAAATCTGTATAACAACATTGAAAGTAAGGCCATTTTCACTACATTGCTTCTTTCTACGTCAGAGCAATGGATATCTTTCCATTTTCCGGCATCCTCTTCAATCTCCTTTTTCAATGTACTCTTGTTGACTCTATAACAGAGGCCTTTTATATCTTTCATTAGATCAGTTCAATCAAATAAGGTATTTTACTTTTTTGGGTGCTTTGTGAAAAGTGTTCTCTTTCTAATTTCTCTCAATGAGATTGTTATTCTTGTATAGGAAAGCTACTGACTTGTGAATATTGACTTCATATCCAGCTATGCTACTTAATTGGCTTGTTCAATCTAGTAGATGCTTTAGTGAAATTTTTGGGTTCTTCTTTACAGTGTCATGTAATCTGCAAAATAATGATGATTTAACTTCTTTCTTTCCTCTCATCAGCCCTTCATATCTAATTGCTGTAGATAAAATATCCAGTACTATGTTGAATAGGAGTGAAGATAGTGAACATCCTTGTCTTCCTCCTTAGTTTAGAGAGAAACCTTTCAGTTTAGTCCTGTTAGTGGGACCGCTGGTTTATAAACCAACTTTTATATCACTTTTATCAAATTGAGATAAAAAAACACTTATTTCAGCTTTGGGTAGGATTTTTATCATTCATGGGTGCTGGACTTTTTGTCAAAGGATTTATCTACATCTATTGAGATGATTCTGTGATTTTGTCCTTGGCTCTGTTAATGCGGTGTGTCACATTTATTAATTTCCACAAACTGAACCATCCCTGCATCTTTGGGATGAATCCCACTTGATCATGGTTTATAATCTTCTGGATGTTTGATCACATTCTGTTTGTTACTACTCTATTAAAGATTTCTACATTTATGTTCATTAAGTAATTCTTTTTCTGAGTTGGGTCCTTCTCCAATTTGGACATCAAGTAAGTGTATCTGTTAAAGTGAGTATGCAATTCCTTTCAACTTAGGATGCACATTGCTGAAAAGAACTGGAACAGGATCTAGTCATGGATTAAATGCACTCACAGTTGCAAATTTCTGCTCCATGTCATTCTTCTCCAGATGTATGCAAATATAGAGCCCCTTCCCACTAGCAAAATGCTCAGCAGTCTCAATACTTGCCCCTTGTCTAACAATAACATCACCTCTGCTGCTGACCTGCACCATGCTGTTGGAACCAAGTCATGAAGACTGGCTTCCAATGTGAGGGAACTGCTGACTCTGTGTCCTGTGCTCTTGGACTTACCTATCCTCACAAGTGAGTACTGCATGCATTTAATAGGCACCTCCCTCCAAAGCACTGTAGTGGTGTGGTCAGTTTCCAAAGGCAGGCAGCCTTTCAAGCTCCATCTTGCCAGAGGCTGTAGAGTCACCTCTGGGCACCCTGCATTGTGCTGGTATCACGGACAACAACTCACACAGACTCCTGATACTGTGATAGAAAGCAAGGCCAGCAGATGTCCTTATCAGACAAAACTCCTGCACCAACAAGCCCTGCCTCTCCTCCTTCTCTCACAGTCTCATACTGCTGCGAGCTGAAGAGAGTGAACTTTCAGTTCTCTTTGTTCAGGAGGAACGGGAACTAAATAGTAAATTCCATTAACAATTTCTCAGTGAACAATTCCATCTCAAGAGCATTTTATGAGCCTTTTTTCATGGAAAAAAATTCCTGATTCTAAGTCTTCTACAGTAACATTTAGTATTTTTCTTTTTCTAAGAATGACCAATTCTGATCACTCAGAAGCATGCTCTGTGACCAAGGCATTTCTCATAATTAGCACTTCATGTGAATTTTTCCAGCTTTAAGCAAACCTAAATTGGTCTGATCCAACATTTAGAAAACAACCTCAATGAAAACTGCACTTTAATTTTAAGATTCAGAAGGTGGGCACGTTCTCACATTCTCAGAGGCTAAAGGTTTTCTGACATGGTTATTATCTGAAGAGAAGAATTTAAAAATCTTCAGAATAAGTTCTCACTCAGCCTTGGTTAAACAATACGATCAGTTGGAAATTTAGGTCTTCCAGGTAGTCAGGTAAGTGTATATGGTGCTGCATAGGTTAACCTTTTTTTTCTAACATATTCTTCCTAAGCAATGCATTTTGAATAAAACCACAATGTTTGACTTCCAAATTTATTAGTACGAGGTTTATTTGGCATTTAGCATTATACAAAGGGCCTTCAGGTTCTTTTTTGTTGATGGTTCCTCCCTGTTACAGTATTTTGACATTTCCCCTGCAAGAGCACCTGTATTCAATTAAGTGATGAAGTAAATCAATCTTACTCAAGAGTTGGAGTTAAAGATACATCATCTTAGGTGGTATGAAGATGGTGCTGCTTAGGTTTGATTAAATCTGTGTGATTAAATAAGATAATTACCATGCTTAAAATTTGATACCTATAAAATAGAGATAATAGCTACTTACAGTTAGGGTTAAATAAGTTAGTATACTTGAATGTATAACAATCTGGATACATTCTAAAAAATAAACAAGTATTAAGTCACTGTGGGAACTTTATAGAGCATCCTTAAACTAGCCTAGGTGACACAAGCCAATCACTTGATGAGGCCTCCTACAGCAAGGAAGAGACTTGGTCAGTACCACATGTCTGAGGCTGCTACTGAGATAACAAACACACATTTTTTAGTGAATTACTTTTAGAAGTACAGCAAATGAACTCTGAAATTATGGTAAAAAGTACATTATGACAAATATAAAATTAGCAACATAGTTATTATTATTATTAAGTAGTATGTACTATACAAATCTGTTCTACATTTTTATATGCCAGGAAGCATAATAGTTTTGCAAGAGCATCATAACAAACCATGCATTCTACTATCCTGTCACTTGGCCACAAGAATTTTTCAACTGTATTATAGTCCTAAGTAACCTCAGTCGTGTACATCCCACATTGAACAGTTGTTACACAGTGCATAACTGCAAATGTACAATACTTATTAGTAGCATTAACCACTACATTTTATTGTCTTTCAGATTCAAAGGAAAGTTTTAAATAATGGCAAATTCATTTCCAAAATAATTGACTAGTCTCCAACTTCAAGTGTCAATATGTATTATTTAATAAAAGATTTACTCACTGACCTGATTAGGAAAGTGAGACACTTCATTGGCTGATCTCTCTATTAAATAAATACTGTTAAATTATGTGCGATCTTGTTTCCTCATTTTAGGTTTCTATTGAATTCACACTTTGTTTCATACTTGAAAATGTAATGTCAGTTAAAGATTTAGGTACTGTCTCTGGTGTTTTATATAATAAAAATAATTGATACAAAGTGTGCCTAAGTTTTAGAGCAAAAAAAAAAGACTTTATGCCTGTTCAATATCTAGGGATGCAAGCATATCTCTATTTAAAGGCAATCATCTAAGAACGCTTTACATCATCCCCATTAAAAATGTGAGCACACTAGCCCCAAAAGGCTCACAAATGTGTTAAGTTCACCTAGATAGTAAGTGACAGAATGAGAATTTTAAAAGTAAGTTGGATTTTCTGGTAACAGAGTCACTTCTGCTAACCAGCAAACTCTTCAAGAGCGGTGAGCATTCCGTGCATTTGCCAGTGACAACTAAATTTTTCTTATGAAAGTGAACTTTAGTAAAATTGATCTTCGAGTATATTCTCAATTGTACTTCTCTTTGTTAGTTTGTTCTATAGTTCCTTGATTTTGAAAGAAAATATGTGGTATTACATGCTAGATTTTTAGCTTTTGGAATCTACTGGAGAGTAGCACAGAATTTACACTTAATGCCAGTCTTATCATACCTGAACAGTACATGAGTATCGTGTGCCAGGCTAGATTGGCTCAGCTTGGCATAACTTAGAATACAATCTATAGCTATATAAGGTAATACGCAAAATGAGTAAGAGACACTTTTTAGAAGTACAGCAAAGTGGTCACCTTGTGATGAATATTCCAACAGAAAATGTTAGTACTGGTAAAGCAAATTCAGAAAATAAATTTAAAATGTTTTAAAAGCTATTCTGGACCTTATTTTGTGTCAGAAACTAGAAAGACTGCTTTATGTATATTATCTTATTTACTTTTTAATCATAACTTTGGGCTTTTGGGTTAGCTCAGTGATTTAAGTGCCTGTGTGGGAAATCCCAGTTAGGCACAGGGGATGGCAGTTCAATCCCCACAGCCACCCTTAAGTCAGCATGAGCCAGTAAAAAAAATTAAAAATTCTTATGGGCCAGGAATATAGCTCAGAGGGATAAGCCCCTGCTTGACAAGTGCAAGGTCCTGAGTTTGATCCCTAGTACTGCAAAACAAAACAAGGCAAAATAAATAAATAAATAAATAAATAAATAAATACATAAATAAATAAATAAGCAAACTTCATTCTTAAGTATGAAAAAAAAAAAAAAATGTGTCACACTAGTTGATAATTCCCATACAGATTTTTTGAGACTGGGCATGGTGTCACGCACCTGGAATCCCCGCTCTCTCTGAGGCTATGAACAGGCGGATCACTACAAGTCTGACCTAGTAGTGAGACCCTGAACACTGTGTACGCCCTCACCTAAAATACAAACAACAACAACAAAAAAGGTCTCACTTTACCTGACAGTTTCCATTACAGTCTGCAAAATGAAAAACTGAGGCACGGAAGTTCTACGTAAATTTCCTATAGTCCCACAGTTCATAATTATATAACCAGTGTCAGACCCTAGCGGGCTGGCAAGATGCCCGGCTGCAGTAAACAGCTGTGTCCTCATCAGCATTAAGGACAGGAATGAACCAGATACTGAGAGCTTTGCGTTGTTTTCTTATCTTTGCCTTCAGAACAATCCTCTAAGATCTTACTCCATAATTCTCACTTCAAGGATGAGAAAACTCGGCCTCATGAAAGCCAAGTTAACTGGGAAGAACCAGCCACATTCTTAGTGAATGGCAAGATTAGGCTTTGAATCTAGACTATTGGCAGGGTGTTGCTTTGTTTATTATTAGAATATGAATTACTGGTACAAACTCAAGCCAGATATATATTTATATATTATGAATTCTGCTCCACTTATATTAAGTTGTGAAATGGAAATATGAAATTGTTATCTTCCCCACAATGTTAATGACTTCATATTATAGTGATACATGCACACCGGCATTTGCAACAGCACCAATCAAAAGAGCTAAATCTTAGACACAGCCTCTATGTCCATCAGCAGACGAAAGAACAAAGAATAAAGCGTATTTATAGCATGTGCCATAAAGAACAATCAATCCAAGGCACATGTAGGAAAGTGAATACTCCTGGAGAAAAATAATGATATGCTGCGTATCAGATACCTAAACTTAAATATTACATGGACTCTCATTCTCTCTCTCTCTCTCTCTCTCTCTCTCTCTCTCTCTCTCTCTCTCTCAACTGAGGATCTAACTCAAGACCCTGCAGTTTGCAGGCAGGCACTTGTGTACATTGTTTCTCTTGTCTTGAGAAACACAAAGCACAAAAAACTTAAAGAGTAAAATGAAAGATAGATAACAGGGAACAGGGAGGTACATCTTCTGCAGGCGGGAAGGGGACCAAGACACAGAAGGAGGGAGGAAGGGGAGCAAGGAAAGGGGAAGTCAAAAGGACTGAGAACTGTAGTGCGTGGATCTCTCCCCACTATGCCTGCAAGCGCTATGTCCTGCCAGTGTGCACCCATAAAAATAAAATCGTACATATATATATTTGTTTTACAAATATTTATAAATATTTTCTATTATTGAGTTTTGAATCTTGTCTTAGTTGCTTTTCTTGTTGCTGAGACAAAATACCTTATATCCAAAGTTAAAGCAGAAAAAGGTTTATTTAGATCACAGTTTGTGGAGGTTTCAGTCCATACTCGGCTGGAGCTGAAGTATGCTGATGTGGCATTGATTATTGTGGCTGTCCTGGTGTGTTCTGAAACTGTCTCACTGCTATTTCTTTCTTGTTGAAATTAATAGAGTAAAAAATAAACAAAAGAAAGGAAAAGGAACTCTACTCTCGTGTTGGTGGAAGTGTACACTGGTACCACAACTATGGAAATCAGTGCGCAGATTCCTAGAACAACCAGGTGTAGAGACCTCACTGAGCCCGGCTATTCCCTCCTGAGTATTTTTCCAAATGAACAGAAACCATCTTGCCACAGAAATATATGTGCACCCATGTTTATAGCAGCACAATTTTTCATAGCTAAATCTCGGAAATAAACCAAATGTCCATGAACTGAGGAACGAATGAAAAGATGTGGCATATGACTCAGCTGTAAAAAATAAATATTAAGCTTTTATAGGTAAACACAGGCAACTAGAGATCACACTCATAAGTGAAATAAATGACACCCACGTGTGTACACATGATTCTGCCTTGCTAGTGTAAGAGTCTGAAAGAGTAAATAAAATCTGAATGGTAGAATAAATATTGTATAAGAGAAAGACACCACTCAAAAGGAAAGGGCAATGGGGAAGAGAAAAAGAACAAAAATGAAGAAAGTAAAGATGTATTTGTGTGTATACACGGGATAGTCTGGATAATTGGGCTGCTGATTTCTGCTACTCTGTTGAAAGAACAGATAATGCTTAACTTTTTCTTCACCTTTTTGACATCCTATACCTTTTTTGACCAATTTTGTGTGTTTATATTGGGTAATCTGGGCAACTAGTTTGAAGGCAACCTTATGCGATGTAACAACTATTGTTGAATTCCTATTATTTTGCTTAGTGAAATTCTGCATCATTTTTAATTCTTTTTTACTATTTTTATTCACTTAAAAAAAAGAAGCTCAAATTCCCCTCCTCTTCCCTCCCCTGACCACAAGAAGCTTTGGGGTGTCCAGACACAAACCACAACAAATCTGTAAATGTATACTGATGTCTTCCTTTTACTCTACTCCTAGATCCAAAGTAACTAGAACCAAACAGCAACCATAATTACATTTCTGAGATGCCCCTGAGACAAAGCTTCTGGATATGGTTCACCTTTCTACAGTTAGCTACATAGACAGAACACTTGGAACGTGAGGGTGACACTGAGACCTGGGTGCTACCCCTGCTTTCTTTGTCCCCATTCTTCTGCAAGCTTGCAAGTCCAGGGAAGCATGGACTTATCCGGCCACCATCTAGGTTCACGTGCGCTCAGCAGCATTTGCAGGTGCGGCACTGTTTTGCTTTCACATTCTGATTTCTGCATCAATATTGGGATGCATTCTCGAATTCATGCCTCAGTGGCAGCCACCAGGGAGGCAGGGCTCTTACAACATCCATCCTTCATTATCCAAAGTCACCCCTGCTGCCTAGACTAGGAACGTCCTCTGTGGATCTCAATGTTTTAAATAATTCGTTGAATTGAATGTATTTCTTCTCAACATTTTTATTGTGTGTTTGATTTCCTATGCTGAGCCTTCATGATTAAATATTTATTATTTAAAGTATATTACTGTGCTCTGATAGACATTCTAGAAGCCAATACTTTTCCAAGACCCTGGTGCTGCTAGAACTTAGTTTCTTTTGTGTTCAAGTGTTTCACTCTGCTATCACTTAAATGACCCCTCCAAAGTTCATGTTGACATTAGCAGCCACTGCCTACTATTAGAAGGTGGGAGCTTTAAGGTAATCGTCTCATGAGGGCTCCAGCCTCTTGAGTGTATTCTGACATTATTGACAGAATGTGTTTGTAGGCCTGGAACTGGCTCTGTTATGAAAGCACACTGTTTCTTACATACTCTTCCATGCCTTGGGATGCCCCTACCATGTGTGGTGGCAAAAGGAAGTCCTCACCCCACATGGCCCCTAAGAATCATGGGAAATGCCTTTCATTACTTTATTAATGAGCCAGTTTCGGGTATTGTGATAGAAAGACAGAACGCCAAGCCAGGCCTGCATCTTCTCTTCCACCACCCCCATTTTCTCAGTAGCTCTAACTATTCACAAACCATTTTGACAGCCACGCCTAAAACTCCTTTTATTCCAGCGTAGGAACATAGATATTATTTTCAAAGAAAACGGAAATCCTAAAAATGCTTGGTTCAGATTTTTCAGATGCTCTTGAGTAAAATATTTTAAACAATAATGCTCTTGGTCCAAAAAGAATTTCCTACTTCTCTTTTCTGATATATTTAACCTGGGAAGTATATATTGATGCCATGTTGAAACCTTGCCAGTTTTGCATTTTATATGCACTTTTAATCCCTGGTTTACAATATTTTCTCCTGTAGCTGCTATGGTAGTTGTTTGACCCTTGCCTTGAACATTTTTTTTTTCAAAAAGGAGTGTACATCCAATTACCTGATATATGTGTTGCCTCAAAATATGTCTTCAAGAGGAGTACAAAAATCAGAGGTTAAGATTATGGCAAGTCCCTTGCCTCTGCCACAAAATTCTATGCAAAGAATAAGTATAGGCATTAAGATTCTGAGAATTCACCCCACCTATTTTCTCCTTCTACTTTTTTAAACATTTAGTCTGGCGGGACCATTTGGGTACTTGCAAATCCACTCAACTGCAAGGCTCAGTAGCTTCATATCGAAGAATAAATATTAGTACCACAGTACCTTGCTTAGTCTGTACTCAGCTGCGTACTAAAATAAATACCATACATATTTATACATGATGGTTGTTGGGAAGAATATCAGAAGGGTAAACAACATTTGGGAAAACCAACAGCCATTTGTTTCTTTGTACCTGACCAAAAATACGTTCAGCTGGTATTTGTGCTACTACATCGATGGGCGCCTACAGTCCATCTGATACTTCTGCTCTCATCTTTTTCCTGCAGAAGGAAGGGGGGAAGTAGGGAGATCACAAACTCCATCTAAGTCCCGGAATGCAAAACTAGAACTACACAGAGAAGTCTAACAAAGGAGCAAGGTCTTGCATTAGAAGTTGGGTTAGCTCCTACTTTTAGATTTCTGGATGGCAGGCCATTGGACAGGGTTTTGTAAAATAATGAACTAAAAATGAATTAGACAGTGTTCCTCTCAAAGTACTTCACACATTAGCGTGTTAGTTGGAGGCACTTTATTGGGAAAAAAAAAAAAAGCAGGCATTTTTTCCAGTTTGGTTCTTCTCAGGGCATTAAAAATATGAATTCTTGAGTCTCAACTTTCTGTTTCTGGGACAAAATTCTTGACATACACAACTTAAATGGGAAAGTTATTCTTGGTTTATAGTTTCAAAAACTTTGCACCCTGGCAGGCTAAGTCTAAGGCAAAAATATCAGACTCAAGAGGTGGTGGGCAAAAGCAGCTCCATGCTGGCATCTGAGAGGCAGAGCAGATGAGCCAGAGAGGAAGGGTCTGAGCACAGTGCCCCGTGATGCACCCAAGCAAACCAGAAATTTGTTTTAGTAATTCTAGGGATCATTCTGCCCAATGAAACTAACAGCCAAAGGGCTGGGCAGAGAGCTCAGTGGATTAAAACGTCCGCTTAGACAGACGCAGGGACTGGAGCTTGATCTCAGTCATGCCATGCAGGCCCCACGCTGGAGCGCTCTGACATGGAAATGAGACCGGGCGTGGTGGCACACTCCTGAATACCCAGCCCTTGGAAGGCTGCACACAAGAGAATAACCATGAGTCCTGTCTGTGTAGTGAGACCGTGTAGACCCCGTACCAAATATATTTTAAAAAAGAAAAAGAAAAAGTGAAAAGTGGCAGTCAAGATCACTCGTTGCAGTGTTTACTGCTTCCATCTGGTCACTGTTTTCTTGCCTATGTTGTAACTCATTAATTTCTCTTTAAATGGAAGTCTCTTCCTATTTTCAGGTAGGAAACATGGGATTTCCTCCAGTGGAATTTGGTGCTGGAAGATGAAACCTATAAATGATCACTGATGAAAAAAATGTCTATTACAATTTCCCTGTTAAGGACCATAGAGGAATAATTGAGTGGCTTCTGTTTCCAATGACTTATTTCAAGTTTACTATTCACACTAAAAATATGAAAGAATTATACAATGAAAAGCCTACATTCTATAATTTCATTCTATGTTCCTTTTCAAGTATCTCTCCATTTATGCATTCTGTTTGGGAAGTTGACAAGTATTTTATATGAGAAATCAGCTAGCATAAGAACATTAGAAGAGTAAATTTTAACATGTATTTGCACCTTACCCTCCAAAACTTTAATACATTTTGACTTTGCTCTTTCCTGTGTGAAAATTGCTATAAAAATTTGCAAAGTGTGTGAAGTGAGCCCTGAGATTATGGCTCACATTTGAAGTTTTTTTTTTTTTTTTTCTTTCAAGCTTCACCATGCTTTTCAATAAAGTAGGGCTTGTTGAGTAGTAGAGGAGACAGGGTTATCAGTGAGTATCAAACTAATTTATACAGCCCCTAACATGCCATCATTCTGCCCTCAATTTTTAAATAATGGGGTTTTATATAAAGACTGAATAAAGGACTCCAAAGCGAAAAACTACAGAGATACAAGATGCTAGTGCCAAAAACCAGATAACATTCAATTAGTTTTTTAAAAGCATTCTTATCACATCTCTTCCTAATATTAGCTTTCTCAATAAACAATAGCCTGCTGCAATATTGCCAGGGTGGCCCAGCTGAGATGACAATGTGAGATGACAGCTGATTGGGATGGTCCGAAATTGTTGATGTAATCCACAAATGGTACTTGCTGGCCTCTCCATTTTAAGACTATTCTACAATGCTACCATGAAGCCAGATTAATATTTATGTGGTAGGAGAGATAAGAAACACACTTTTCTGAAATAAGAAAATTACTCCACATATTCTGTGGGTGTGTTTTTAGCTACTCACTTTTATCTATTAGATTCTGTTATGCACAGTAAAAGTATGAAACACTAATCATTCTGCTTTTTTATATGGGTTTACATTTTTAGATCTACTCAAGGTTTTATTTAGATTTTCAGACTGTGTGTGCTTTAAAGGAAGGAAAAGCATAAGTCCAGGCATGGTGGTACCTGCCTGTAATCCCAGCATTGGAGAGGCTGAAAACAGGAAGATTGCTACGCTGTGCAGTGATCCCTTGAACCAAATAAATGAAATAAATAAATAAATACATAAATATATAAATACATAAATAAATAAAGGTAAAGTACTAATAATAAAAATATCTACAATCTCATCTAATGTTATCATTCATAATAAGTGACATCAGTCTGTTTTTTAAACACATATTATTTAGCCATGTTAGTCTCCTGGTTCTAATTAACATTTATGATAATATGTTACATTCTACTATTTTCTTAAAACACAGAACATTTATATTTAAAACAAAACAAAAAATCATTAGTCCCTTTAACTGGAAAGAAAAATTGTTTTATTTTATTATTTATTTATTTGTTTGTTTATTTATTTTTTTATTTATTGAAGATACTTTTTTTTTTTTTTTTTTGTCTTTTTGAGACAGGGTCTCACTATGCAGTTGAGGCTGGTCCTGTGCTCACTTTTGTAGCCCAGGCTAGTCTCAAACTCGCACCAATCCTCCTGCCTCAGCCTCCCAAGTGCTGGGATTACAGGCGTGAGCCACCACGCCCGGCTTGAAGATACATTTTGGAACAGTGGCCTAGTTGATTGGATTGAATCCATTGACCTTCATGAGGAAGTCACATTTTACTCACATGCTAGAATTAAAGTAAGGCACGTTGAAATCTTTGTAACCAGATCATTTTCTAATTCAAGATGTACAATAATGATTAGCTTATGTTAACTAAAACGTTGGAGCACATTATCAGTGGGACCCGGCAGGTCTAGCTTTTTGCTCTTTGCAGTCACATTTGCAATTGGATTCCAGTAAAGTGGACTCTCTAGTTTCTTCCTGCCTCAGTGAGCTGCTTCTTCTCAATCTTTAAATATTTTTCTCCGTGACTCACCCGGGATCATACTCCAAACCGTGGCCTCTTTTCTCTCTTCTACCCTCGCTATCTCAAGCCAGTCAGAGCTCTGCACACCATGGATCTGCTAAGGCCTATCAAATGCATACCACTGGGCAGAGCATCTCCCTAACTTCTGTCCTAGTTGGAAGAGAAGACCCAGCGTCCAGTGCCTACTGGGAGAAAGCGAACCTTGTCAGTGATGTGCTGTGCTCAGCAATAAGCAGACCGTGTGCATTTTTATCAATCCTTCATTTGCAAGTATCATATAACAGCCTGACAGTGACTGTATTGTGGATAGGCAGCTCATGAAAACCAGCAAATGCTATGAATTTCTGCAGTACAGTTCAAAGTAGGCTTAGTGGCACATAGCTGCCTTCGATATCCGGAAGACATTCGGTAGAGCTGGGATCAAGAAGATCATGACTGATTAAATTGCTCTTTCTTGTACATATTGGGAATACCTCTTTGGTAATTCCTTAAATGTCATTTCTTAGATCTCTTCATTTGGTTTAACAATTTTATCTACACAAAGTTTCAAATTCATACTAACAGTCATCTTTGATAATAGTATGATATTTAACTCATTTATGAAGATAAAATTACAAGGCTGTGAAGATAATGGAATAAGAGTAAACCTGTAATTATTTTAGAGAAAATTTTGCTAATAATTGTCTGGATTAAGGATCCTATCACAAGGATATCTCTAATCCCTCTCCAATCCATATGCTTAGATCAGGGGGACACAACACCACCTGGCCACTCTTATTTTTCTCCCTTGTAAGGTCAGGTAGCTGTTTATAGCCAACTTGGAAAGCTCTGATTATATATTCTGCTTGAAGTTGCTATGGTTAAGAGTCATGCATTATAAGGGAAAGGAAATCCTGTAGCCACAAAGAAAATGAGGTAAACACATAAAGAGAGTGAGAAAAGAATCTACTGTCCAGGAAAGGGGTAGACAGGACTGAAAGCCATTCTATAACCCATAATTCCATGCAACCTACAATGTGTTTCTTGTGCTTCCATTCTGCTTTTATTTTTTATTTTTATTTTTTAAAAATTTTATTGCTTTTAATAAGAAATAACAATGAGACAGTTTCAAAACATGTTAGTGGGACAGCCACAATAATTAATACAATGCATATTGTTGTCTTTATAGTAGTTGTTTAGAGTACAAGATGCAGACATGATAACTTTTCTAAACACTACTGGTACAAATATTTCTCTTGAATGAACTAAGAGAAAGTAGTTGTATACATAGACCAATATTCCATAAAGGTAGGGACTATCGGCAGAACTGGCAATGTCAGAAGCTGTTGACTTGAGCCTTTTACAGCTCGGCATACTAATCTCTGCTTTACTTTTTATGTCTAGTAATCAAACTTTTCTGCTGGATGGGTAAGGCCAAGTTAGAGCTAGACCTATATAACAAAATGTGTAACTTTTGCATGTAACAAAGTCAGTCGGATCCCCTCAGGATTTACCTTGAAACCATGTATAGTGTTTTGTAGAACTTTTTCAGTGTCAGCCATCTGGATGAGTCACGACTATTGCTTGACCAGTTTGCTCTCGGTGAAAGCCTGAGAGAATGTAGACTGGGCAATCATTATGGAAATCAGTGTGAAGACTCCCTAAAAAACTAGGACTGGAAATCCCATTCAATTCAGTTATCCCCCTACTGGGAACTTTCCCAGGGGAACTGAAAACTTCACATCAGAGTGATGTTTGTGCTCCTATGTTTATAGCAACACAATTTGTGACAATTTGGAAACTACCAAAGTGACCATCACCTGAAGAATGGGTGAAAAAGATGTGGTATTTTTATAGAATGGAATATTACTCAGCTATAAAGAATGATAAACTCCATTCTGTTTTTAAATACTCACTTTTGCATAAAGTTCTGACTAACAATGCTATTTAAGATTTAGCCAAGGAAAGAGTATTTTTATTAATATCCAAATTTTGTATCTCAATGACTGCTTGCAATGGAAGTCTACTTAAAAATGTAATCATCATTTCAAAACTGACACATCTAACACTGGATTTATAAATTTCCTGGACTTATCCCAAAAATTTGCACTTCACCTTCAACTCAATGTGTCTTTCTGTCTTTTACCTGTTAGACTTTGATCCCTTCTCTCCCAAATAACCCCACTGAAGCTCACACCACACCCCGTTGGCGCCATCATCCAAATAGATTCACATTCTTAACACTTGCCATCGTCCCCACTGCCACCTCCTTCTTCCCAGCTACTGTCACCTCCTCTCCAGATCATGGCAATAGCTTCTCAGCTCTCAGGTTGCTTTCTAGAGGGCCGCGGAGTCGGCTCCGCCAGGCCCGCGCTAGCAGCTTCCCAGCTCCCTCGCACTACAGGCCGCCGCGGTCTAGCTCTCACACCTTCTGTCTGGCTCTTGGCCTTCTTGTTTATTTTCCAAACTGCGCAGGTTCTATTGCTGTGCTTGGAACTCTCTCCCCAGGACCTTTGTCCTTGCTATCCTCTCTTCATAGAATTGCTCCTTCTTTATTCCTTGTTCTCAGTTCCTCACCTCCTTCAGCTCTTTGCTCAAATGTCACTTTCTGAAAGCAAGTTCTCCTTACTGCTTGCTATAGCTTAGTGAAATGCCCCCTAAAGATCTGTATGAGAAATGAAGGCTTCATCCCAGGAGGCTTGTAGAACCTTTAGGAGCTGGGGCCTGGAAGAGGAGCCCATGTGAAGCCACCAGAAATGTGTGCTCAAAGCCAGGGTCCCTTCCTCTTTCTTTATAAATAAATAGATAAATAGCACATGTATAATAGTTACATTCACTGTAAAAAGTTGGTACATTGTACTCCACACGTGGCAGTTCTTCATGCTGAGTTTCCCTCCCTCCATCCCCATCCCTTTTCATTTGCAAAAGATCAATCTTGCAGTTTTATTATTTATTCTTTATTTCTTTTGTTTATTGTTTTGCTTTTGGCTGAGGAGGTGAGTGGCTCACACCATCACACATTTCCACCATTGTCTGTTTCCTGAAAAGCAATGGGCCACTTCAACTAGACCCTGCAAAACTGTGATCCAATATCAGCAGTTTTCTGTCTGTGAAACAATTACCTTGTGTGTGCGGTACTAATGGTGGCGAATTGACTACTACATCAGAACTGCAGCTACTTCCCTCAGGATCCCTATCCTTTTTCTGGCACTTTTCCTCCTATAGCACTAAGAAGAAAAAAATTGTACATTTTATGCATTTTGTCTATAGTTTTAATTCTTTTCATTGATACCCTACTAGAATACTGCAACCAGAGATTATTTTACTATTTCCATCAATCTAGAATGGAGCCTAGAATACAGTAGATGCTCAATAAATCCTTAAATAAATGGATGAGAGAATTCATGTAATAACAATATTCATTAGGTTGCAGTTGGGGAAATAGTTGAATTACACAGTGTTTGGGAAATTGCCAACTCTTTACTCTGCTTTGTTCTATTTAGATTCTGCATCTGTGTAGATTTCTCTTCCAAAATTTAGGAATGTATAGTAATTTAGTCAGCAAAAGAGTTGTTTCCATGGATGCCTGGTAAACAGATTATAATGAAATTGGCACTGGGTCCCAGTTTTAATATGACACCATGCACATTATAATTCTAATTTCTACTCTGAAGTTTTTCTAGTAGCAGAATGAGTACTTCCCCAGGTCATTTTTTTTTTCCTTCACAGAACTCAGATAAAAAGCTCACGTTGCATTTGGCATCTGATCACTCATAGCAATCTTCTCAGATAAAAACACAATGTCAGGGAGAAGAAAGGAAAAACCTCCTACTGAATAGAAGGGAATAATCCTCTGCAAAACTGTCTCTGGTTTCTAATGAATGAACAATAAGGCCCCTGTTATGTGATTGCTTTGAGTGATTTTATTCATGTTAGGTTTCATGATACCCAAAGAAGAATCACCCTCAGGCTTGAATATATCTGTTAGAATAATGACAGACTTAAGCTCAGCAATTTTGCTAATGGGTAGTGCACCTAGTTGAGTTCAGCAATATAAAAATTGGAAACTGGGCTTGATTTTTAGAAGGTTTTTTTTTTTGTTGTTGTTGTTGTTGTTGTTTTTACATTACTGATCATACCTCTGAGCACAAAAAATAAAAATATTTATTACAATATCAATAATTGGAAATACACAAACATGCCAGTGAGCATTAGAAGTATTAAAAGTATGAGGAACTCCCCCGCTCCGTCCCAAGGCTGAAGAAGTCACTCTGATTGTGTCCCTCCTGAACTCCACATGTTATATTCTAGGATATCAAAGTCACTTAGACAATGGATTCCACTGTCATGGGAAAACACTCTAAAGATGAGGTAAAAAGTATGAACTAGGACAAAGCATTTAGTCAATATATTTTTGACTTGCTCACAAGACAGGGAAACAGAGAATATCTAGTTATTAAGTCATGTTTGAAATAATATATGAATGATGGATAACATTGTCTCTTCAAGTATAATATCAATTCCAAAGGATGCTAGAATTTTATATCACAGAGAGTAATTTGTCATATATTATAAAATAAATTTGATACAACTTTCCTTTAAAAATGCATAATTAAATTTATATAGCAAACTGAGTGGCTGAATCAAGAACTATTAATATATTGAGTTAGAAATTTGAGTATTAATGGCTGGGGAGATGGCTTGGTGATCTAAGTGCCTGCCTGGCAAATGCAAGGAACCTGGTTTGATCCCTGGTACCACATCCTGTGCCAGGTCCGGAACCCCAGGCATACTGTGCCAGCCAACGAAAGCGGGCATGGTGGTGCACGTCTGTAATCCCAGTGCTGGGGAGGCTGAGACAGGAGGATCACACTATGAGTCTGAGCTGTGTAGTTAGGCCCTTTCCCAAATAAAGAAATAAAAACTTTTAAATGAAAAATAAAAAATAAATTTGAGTATTAAATTTGAAAATACAAGTCTTTTGTAAAACTGTCTACTTAGCAGATAGGCTAGCCTCCTGCATGTTATATATTCATATTTTTATGGAGTATTCTGGAGCACATGCCTTACTAGGAGCTCTTATAAAATTACAGTTTCATTTGGGCATGGTGGTACATGCCTGGAGTCCCAGCCCCAGAGAGGCATAGGCAGGAGGACTGCCAAGAATTCCATGCTGAAGGCTACAGAGTGAGTGAAAGGCTAATGTATTTAGAAAGAGCTTGTCACAATAAAATAAATAAATAAATAAATAAATAAATAAATAAATAAATAGAAGTACAGTGTCTATGAATGTGAAAACCATTAGAATAAGTGGTGAAAACATATCTTCTAGCAATGTCTGAGACTGAAAGGAGCAAATGTCATCTTGGCTCAACTTTTGTATCTAATAAATAGGAAACAGATTCAGTAAAGCAATATGATACACCCATACTCATGGTTATAACTGCATCTTGGGGCTACAGGAGGTCCGAGTGTGTCAATTCAAGACATGCCATTTTGGCACGAGGATTATTCTTTCTCAGTTGAGAGCAACTGAAATGCAGAGGACTCATGAGGGACTTTCTGGCCACCTCTCATATGCCTAAAATCAGGGCACTAATTTCCTCTTCTGAAGGTGTCTCATATGAAAAAGAAGCCTAAGGGCTAGCCAAATAGCTTAATGGATTAAAGGACCTGAAAGCAGGGGCAGGAGCTGGGGTTCTCATCCCTGGGCCTGATGTACTGGCCTCACCCCTGGAGCACATTGAGACTGCAACTGAGACTGGTCATTGTGGCACACACCTAGAATCCCAGTTCTTGGGAAGCTGTAAATAGGCAGATCACTGCAGAGTCCAATCTAGTAGCAAGACCCTGAACACCCTAGGGACCCCTCCCTAAAAATACAAAAAAGAAAGAAAGGAAGGAAGGAAGGAAGGGAGAGAGAGAGAGAGAGAGAGAGAGAGAGAGAGAGAGAGAGAGAAGGAAAGAGACAGAAGGAAAGAGAGAAAGAAAGAAAGAGAGAGAGAGAGAGAGAGAGAGAGAAAGAAAGAAAGAAAGAAAGAAAGAAAGAAAGAAAGAAAGAAAGAAAGAAAGAAAGAAAAGAAAGAGCAAGAGAAAGGAGCCTCTCCCTGGAGGCTGTAATGAGTGTAGTGTGTAGAAGCAAACTCATCAAGAACAGTTATCTTTCTTTGGTTTTCTCATATATTTACCTTCTCACAGCTGATTGCTTTACACTCCTTTTCCTTCATCTAGTGATTTTCCTATGACTCAACACACTTGTCAAAATGCTTCATAAACCTCTAAATCTGACTTTATGACTTCAGAGGATTTCTTTCACTTCTTTTCTGTGAGTTCTCCTTCCATTATGCATGTAAAAAAATATTTGCATCAATAAAATTTCTATCCCTTGGAAGTGTAACCCAAGGCTCCTCTGTTAGAAAGGCTTGGGCCATAGATATACCTCAGGGATACAGCACTTGCCTGGCAAGTGCAAGGTCCTGAGTTCAGTACCCCCTGCCAAAGAAAAGAAGGCTATTCCCTGCCTATGGCACCACTGGGGGTAATGGATCTTTATACAGTAGGGCTTTAGATGGGAGTGACCTGAAAGGGGATGACAGGAATCCAGCCCCTTCCTGCCACTCCTTCTGTTTCCTGGCCATCTCAGTGGGTACAGGTCTCTTCTGCCACTGTCTATTCTGATGTTCTCCAGCCTCGCCAAGAGCCTACAGCATGGTGGCCAAGTGACTATGGACTCAGACCTCATGAGCTGAATCAAATCTTCACTTCTAAGTTGTCTTAGGTATTTCATCAAAGCAGTGGAAAGGGAGCAGAAAATATACCAGTTTGTCTTTTAACACCACCATCTATAGAACTTGGCTATCCAGTACATGATGGTGGAGGAAATCTTTCTCCTTCTCTATGTGATGCATTTGATGCTTTGCTAGTTGGGTAGTCAGCTTTTTTTTTTTTTTTTTTTTTTTTTTTTTTTTTTTTTTTTTTTTTTTTTTTTTTTTTTTTTTTTTTTTTTTTTTTTTTTTTTTTTTTTTTTTTTTTTTTTTTTTTTTTTTTTTTTTTTTTTTTTTTTTTTTTTTTTTTTTTTTTTTTTTTTTTTTTTTTTTTTTTTGTCTTTTTGAGACAGGGTCTCACTATGCAGTT
>PVJA010037572.1:0-20308 GCA_004027025.1 Myocastor coypus | reverse complement strand
GGTAGAGACAGGCACTCCCGCTGTGGGCCAGACCTCAAGACAAAAGATTAAACAAATGCATAACTCCCTAAGAATCGACATCAGGGACTGATATTCTAAATAGGTGTCTCACCTTGAGGAAGCCTGGAAGAGTCACTAACCCAGCCTCCTACAGGGCAGATCCCTGCTTTATATCCATGTCCACTTGCTATGTGACTGACTTTCCTATTTGGCCTCAGATTTAATCAATTTTTCCTGAGCAATTGAGCTTGTAATCTTATTGGTTGACCATAGTTTTGTCCCACCTCATGCCCACCTAGCAAGTTTCCATGCTTTCCACCTAGGACCCACCTCACTACATGGTTTTGCTCTATAAAAATTTCTGGAAGAGACATCAGCACAACCGACTTGGGACCCATTCTAGCCCTCTCTTGAACAGAAGCTTTCTTTCTGCCCATAAATATATTTTGCTCTTCAATTCCATTGTTCCTAAAATTCATTCTTCAGTTTTAGAGAACACGAACTTGGTCCAGGTACCTTTCAGGTTGGGAGTTTCATTTCCCTATATCATTTGCACATACCTCTCCCATGTACTATTTCATTTCCTATGGTTTCAATTGCCCTCAGTCAATTGTGGTCTAAAAATGCTGAAGGAAAAACTCAAGATAGAAACAACTTATATGTTTCAGAGTGTATGCCATTCTGAATAGCATGAAATTGGAAGTCATCCTGTCAGTACCATCCAGAACACGAACCGTCCCTCTGCATGGCATCTCCATGCTAAATGCACTACTCAGCCACCCAATGGTCTCACAGTAGCAGGAGCTGCCTTGACCGGATTTACTGTTGTGCTACCACAGAGCTTGCCTTCCAGTAACCCTTATTTTACTTAACAATTGCCCCACTGGCCAACTGCTGATGAAATTCAGATATGCCAGAAATTCAGATATGCATAAAGAGGGCTTTCTTTATGTGAAAAGGTGCAATTTCTGAATAAGGCAAAAAGAACTATATCTAGAAATGCACTGAGGTTGTGAAGATTTATAGTAAGTATAAATCGACTCTTAAAATTATGAAGAAAATAAAATTTGTGCTAGTTTTGCTATATTGCACCTCAAACTGCAGAGGGTGTTGACATGGTGCAGAAGTGCTGGTTAAAATGTGAAAGTACCATTTTGTGCGTGCGTGCGTGTGTGTGTGTGTGTGTGTGTGTGTGTGTGTGTGCGCGCGCGCAGGAGAAACTTACATGTGGTTCATTACAATAGACCTGTGGCTTCAGACACATCCTGAGCCATATCACCCCTCTAACTTCTATAGGTCAGCAATTTGATCTAAGCTCATCTGGACAGTTCTGCTAATCTTGATTGGGGTCACTTGTGTGGCCTCTGTCCAAGGATATACTGGCCAGAAGACTGCCAGTCCAGGATAGGTTGTCTCTGCTCTCCAGGGACATGTTCTCTGGCTGTTCAGCCTGGGCTAGTCCTCTGGGCTGCAGCATCCCAGGAAGGCAAGTGTGGAAGCCACATAGCTTCCTGAGTCTGAGACTCAGAACTCGCTGCTCACCTCCACTGTGCAGCATGAGCCAGAGCCTGTTGCAGAGTTGTCCAGAGAGCTCATCATGGGAAGAGCTACCAAGAATCTGTGGCCATTTTTAACTTATTACACACATTTTGCAGAGGAGGGACAGAGTCTCCAAGGGTGACATGTCTAACATCTCCCAGATAGTGAAATGATAGCAGGCAAAAATGCTCCCCATTTCAATTGGTCTAGTTCAAAAGTCTCTGTGAATGTGTGTGTGTGTGTGTGTGTGTGTGTGTATTTTAACTATATAGCATTACATTCAATTATACTTCATACACTTCTTAGTTTTGCAAAGCACTTGTGAGCTGAATTGAGTCTCAACACACATCCTATACTATATTTAAATCCTAATATCCAACATGTCAGTATGGAAGTGTAATTGGATGCAAAGTCTTCGAAATGAAAATTGAGTGAGTCTGTTGAGTTCCCCAACATGAGTAGTGACATTGAAAGAAGAGATTAGGGCCCAGATGACACCTAGAGGGAAGACCATGTGAAGACAGAGGGAGAGGACAGTCATCCAGAAGGCAGCCAGCTCTGCTGACACTTGAGTCCCTGGCTTCTGGCTTGCAGAATTGTGAACAAAGGCATTTCTGGGACCTAGTCTGTGGTACTGTTCCACGGAAGCCCTGGCAAGCTAATATAGCACTGTAAGCAGTTGGGTTCATTTGGTGTTGGTTGTGATGTTCTAAGACTGCGAGTTAACTCTTGTTACTTAAAAGTGATTTTACATCTTTGAAGATTCCCTTAAGGTGGGATGGAAGACATAAAGATGGAAAGGAGATAAGGAAAAGTGTTATTTTCACATTGTACTTTTATAAAAGTTGCAGGTGTAGAATACAAAGTCACTCAAGTTTTCCTCTTAGGAGATTCACTTCAGAAACTCCTAAGCATCTTAAAAATATAGCTGACTGGAGCAGAAGTCAAAAGCTTTGCCCAACTCTGAAAGATAGAAGAGAAAGAAAACAGATTTATCATTGCATAAGCATAAACCAAAATGTGGTGCGCATTGTAAACACTCTGCTGAAGAGGCCACAGAGGTAGAAGGAGCCTGACTTTCAGCAACACCAACGAGATTCAGCCCAGTCCATATATTTCCAAGGATGACGCCTCATGCAAGGAGGAGGACTCCATAGCAGCATTTACCACATACGGTTAATTCTGGGCTCACCTGGAAGATGAGGTAGAGGCCTGCGTTCACCCATTGTCTGTACCAAAGGAAGAGCAAATTTCTCATATCTTTGTAATGGCAGACAGGGTTGAAACTTGGAAATAAGCTCTAGCTGAGATGGGGCCACACTCCAGAAGAATGAGGATCTGTCTTCCCTCAACGTGATACATTAGAGTCAGTGTCTCAGTCTTTTTTTTTTTCTGTCTTTTTGAGACAGGGTCTTGCTATGCAATCCAGGCCGGCCTTGAGCTCAATTTTGTAGCCCAGGCTGGTCTCAAACTCACACTGATCCTCCTGCCTCAGCCTCCCAAATGCTGGGTTTACAGGTGTGCACCACCACGCCTGGCCACAGTCTCAGTCTTTGAAGAAACATTCCTGGGTAATAAAATTGGCAAGAGTCTTATTTAGCATTTAAAATTACATACATTTCAAAGAGGCAGAGAAATGGTGCTTCTAAAAATATACCTTCTAAGCAAAGAGGAGGCATGTACATTTAAAAAATTACTTTTCTATTTTTTAAAGAATATAAAATAGTGATAGAATCAAACAGCATTAGAAATGATATAAAATTTCACTAAACAAAACAATAGGAATTCAACAATGATTGTCATATTCACGATTTCCCTTTTTTTAAATAGGGAAAATCAAACCTTTTCTTCTGCTTCCTATAAACTTGTATTTGCCCTTATATGACTAGATTTTTCTTGATGTCATGATCTTAAAGCCAGCAACCCCAAACTTGTATAATATAAGTAAGCTTCAAATTAGAAGAACTTATGGGCAGGGAGATAGCTCAGTAGAATAAGTGCTTGCCTGGCAAGTGCAGAGTCCTGAGTTCAATTCCAGGTTTCACCAAAAGAAAAAGAAAAAAAAAAAAACATTATGTATCCTTTTATTAGCTTTCCAGTACTATAGCAAATTGATTGAGACAATTTCTAAAGAAAAAAATGGTCATGTTGGCTCTCTCAGTTTTGGAAGTTCTGGCTCGCGATCGGGGAGCCTCATTCAGGCATGTGCTGACAGAGCACATCCTGAGGGCTGCACATGGGTGAAGAACAGCCGCTCATCTCCTAAGCACAAAGCAAAACAGTGAGGAGGGAGCCGAGGTCACAAAGTCCCTGCGAGCGTTGTGTCCCAGTGACCTAAGACCCTGTACTATGCCTTTCCCCCTAGGGTTCCACACTTTCCCAAAAGCATTATTCAGGGGAACACAACCTTTAACATGTGGGATTTGGGAGAACATTTAATAAAGCAGTCAACTGTTTTATAACGATAGAATTCTACATTTGGAGAATGCGAAGAACCTAGCTGTACTATTAAGCTCCAATGGTTGTGAAGATGCAGATATATGGATGTATTTTGAGAGAAGAATTATATTTTGAGATTTTTTTAGGATGCAGTTTTGTCCCTTTAGACACTTGAATGCAAAATAATGGATAATGATGTGATTTTCTTTTTTTTGTGTATGTGTCTAGAATTAAGGGAATGCAAATTAAAACATAAGAAGCTAATGTAACAGAAAATTCTGTCCTTCCAGCTGGTATGCTTCAGTTTCTTAGTTTCTCAGGTAGTAGTTCCTGTGGCGGTTCAGGGTGCTTCGGTCTCCTAGAAATGGTGGGTCATTGTGATGCATTTTATAGGAACCAATAAAAATAGCCAAGTACTCTGCCTCTGTACCTCCCTTTGCAGACCTCACAAAAATCTCTCCTCCTTAGGCCTTCAAAGTCTGACATTTTGAGGAGCAGTTGACTCCTAGTCAGTGCTCCTCAGACATTGAATAAATCTGCCTCCGAATCCTGGGTGTTGTTAGGGTATTTCTGCTTGCAGGAGCACTAACCTTAAGCTACACCAGAATGAGATTTTAAATAACTGAGAATTCTAAGTGCTGATAAGCACTCAGTGTGTTACTAATGATCCACAATCTCTTTGAAAAAAATTGTTTTGCATATTCACAGTCTGATAGTTGCATTACTAGGCAATCATCTGACAGAAACAGAGAGTTTTGCCAAAAGATATTCAAGAATTTTCAAGATAATTTCATTTGTAAGAGTCATAAACTGGAAACATTTCAAACTCTGTAAAGAGGCAAATGATAAGCAAATTTGGTACTTTTATACAATGAGATAACATAGTAATGAAGGAGATGTGTCTGCTCTCAACAACTTGGGTAAATGTCACACACACACATACGCACACACACATATACACATAAATACAAACAAAAAGACACATTGCTTTAAGTTTCATTTAAGAAACATTAAAAAGTAGGAAAAATTATTCAGGGCAGTCCTCATCTTCTGTGAAATGGAAGGGATATGGGGTGGGAAGGACACGTGGGAGTTTTCTGGGGCTTCCAGGTAATGTTCAATTTCCTGGCCTGGTGGCTGTTTTATCTTTGGGTTCTCTTTGGGGGTAATTGTATAAAATGAAACTTTATGGGGTTATAATTCAACAGAAATGTTTATTAAAAATACGGTCAAGGTCGGCCTTTGCCATGGCATATCAGGGTCAGGGCCAGAAAGTGCAGAAGGTGATGGTGCAGCCCATCAACCTCATCTTCAGATACTTGCAGAATAGATCCCGGATCCAGGTGTGGCTGTATGAACAAGTGAATATGAGGATAGAGGGCTGTGTTATTTATTGGTTTTGATGAGTACATGAATCTTGTATTAGATGATGCAGAAGAAATTCATTCTAAAACAAAGTCAAGAAAACAACTGGGTCGGATCATGCTGAAAGGAGATAACATTACTCTGCTACAAAGTGTTTCCAACTAGAAATAATCAGTGAAAAAAAAAAAAAAAGAAATAATCAGTGAATTCAAACAGCGGGGAAATGATGCAATGGCAGTTATGATGATGTAAAAAAGGCAGTTGTTTAAGTGTCTTGCCCTGGGAATGTTTGTAAAACACTTGTTCATATTGTTTTGACTACTTTTATGTTTTTACTGAAGGCCAATAAATGTAGAGTTGTTTTTAATAAAAAAAAAAAATACAGTCAAGCTTTTCAGAGCTGAACAGAAACATCCTGCCGGCATTGCTTTTGGTATTATACAATCTGATATAGGCAGACCAATGAATATAGTTGTAACACAAACAGGTATTTTTCCCCTTAAAAAAATCTGAAACAAAATTCATTTACAAAACAAGGAGTTCAATTAGTGTTATTCACAAAGAGATGAATATTCATTCACTTTGAGGAATGATTCTCTTTGTGCAGTAAAATATGACTTTTGAATATCTTATTCTAATAGGAAGAAACATATTATATATTTTTCAGATAAATTAAATATTCTTTTCCACTGCAGTTTTATATTTTCTTTAATGTCTTGGGTACAGGTCTCACTATGCAGCTTTGACTCACAGTGATCCTCCTGTTTTCAGTCTCCCTAGCACTGGGATTACATGCACACACTACCACACCTGAATTTGTTGGCTGCCTTAGTATGCAGGGGTGGGGTCGGTGTAGCACATGGGATTGAGCCCTGTTCCCTATGCTTGCCTAATTTTATATTTCTTTTTCTTATTTTTCTTATAAGAGTCTTCTGAAATACGATCACCATCTTTTTTATCCTGATTATAATCTTACTGTATGTGTATCATATGTTACAGCAATCAAAAGCTTTCTCAATATTTTCAGGAGTCTTATTAATAAAGAATTCAGTATTTAATTAGAATAATTTGACCTAACCTTTCTCTGTATTTGGGTCATAAAGTTTGAGTCCTAAAGCATCCTCTTGACACATAAATTGTAACCTAATAAAAGGTTGAAACCAATCAACTGAGTCTCAACCAATCTTGGCAGCTGAACCTCTAGCCATTCAGAGGTTTAAAACTGCTCAATTATGACCATATAAGGCAAGCACTAGCTGCAACCAATAAAGACGTTTCTGTAGCCTACTTCCTTTTATTTGGCTATGAACATAACCTGTACTTGTAAGAGTGGGGGTGTGGCATAGAATTTTGAAACATGTTTGGTCTTTAGAATTATTTTTTCTTGTTTAAGTAAAATTTGTTAAACTGGAATAGTCTCAATTTTTTTTTTTTTTTCTTCCAAGAGCGGTTATCATGAGCAAATAGGCTTGAAGTGGCTAAGATTTTCTAGATATCCTGCTGCTCATAGGGGGTGAAGCTGAACTCTAATTCCCTCCATGGTAGAGTCTGTCAGGTTTCTTGGTTGAAAACCACAAAAACCAAATATGGTCATCATTAGGCAAATGACAGATAGAAAAGAAAAAAATATGAGAAGTAAAAGAAGGGAGAGAGGAAGCAAGATAAAAAAAGAAACCAAAACAAGATTTATTAGCAACGTATGAGGGATTAGGGAAGCCATCTGGTAAAACCAGCAGTTACCAGACCGCTCAGCTATAGGTGGTTTCAGGAGGTTGGCAGCCAGAACTGTGGTGTAGAAAGGTCAGGTCCTTAGGATGACTCCAAAATCCAAAAAGATTTATTTCATTGTCCAGAATTCAATACCCCAGAAAGGGGCCTGATAGGCTGAGTTAATGTCTTGTGCACTTCTTGACCATATTACCAGTCCAGACAGGTATGAGTCTTCTCATTTCTGGGCAAAAGTAGTCAGGACTGGGAAGTTTCCCTGAAGAAATGTTAGAACTAGGCACTTCTTCTTCATGGGATTTTGAGCACTAATTTGAGTGAGCTGTTGGATACTGGTGAGCCAAAAACCTAGCAGTCCTCTTTTACAAGACTTATCGGAGAAAAACATGTTAGCATTGGGATTATCATGGTGAGTCTTTCAGGGCTGCCATAGAAGGGAGACAGGTTCTAATTCACTTTAGATTCTGTGGACATTCCAGGTTAAGCTGGAAAACCGGTGGTTCTCCGGGTCTCTGTAGCCCTCCCCGAAACAGGGAGCTGTACTACTGCAAACCGGGACTCACACTTCCTTTCTAGTTTAAATTAATTTTCAGTCACAACCAATACAGTAAAAAGTAAGAGTGCATTTCGGTCATTCCAAAGTTTCAGAAGGCTGGACGAAACTAGACAGCTAGCAGAAAAAAAGCTAAGGGCTACCTGAGAGAAGACAAAAGGGCATGAAGGAATGGAGGGGAAACGAGAGAAGTCAAGCTCTGCCAGGGAAGCAGCTGAAACAGTTTAGGAAAATAAGTGAATTTTAAACATGTATTAATTTACTGAAATTTCCATAACAAAGGGCCATAAACTGGTTGGCTTAAGTAACAGGCACAGTATTTATTGTCTTGAAATTCGGTAGGCTAGAAGTCTGAGATCAGGCTATCAGCAGGGTAGGACGCAGGGGCATGGGAAGTGTGCCCTGTTTCAGGACCCTCTCCCAGCCTCTGCCATTCTCTGGGGTCCCTTAGCTATGGTTACATCACTCCAATTCCCATGCTCACACAGCGTTTTCTCCTGGGGTGTGTCTCCTTCTACATCCAAGAGATACCTCGGATCTCCCTGTATGCAAGTACACACGTTACATTGAATTAGAACCTAATTTTGCTGGTTTTATTCTAACTTGATTACTTCTGTGAAGACTCTAATTCCAAATAAGGCCATATTGTGAAGTACTGGGGCTTAAGGCTAAAACACATTTTTGGAGTATGCAGTTCAACTCTTAGTGGAAAAAAGGAGTATTAGTCAAGAATAATACTTCACAGTATCTTCTCCTGGAATATACATTCGCTATGTCTTGTATATAGGAATAGCTTGGTTTGTAACAATGTCAATGATTTTTCTTAGGTTAAAATAACAATGTCAAGACAACAGATTTTATGTTCTGTGAATCTGATCCTAATCATTTCTGCTCAGCGTCTGGTTTTGTGTGGGCTGCAAAGTATAAAGCCCATCCCTGGGGAAATACTGGCATTCAATACCTTAATTTTATTGAGAGTTTTCATGTCTTCCACTTTAATCTTAGTTTTCCACAACTTCTTTAAAGATTTTGTTATTATCAGTAATTTTTTAATGCATAAATATGATATTGCTGGTGGGGAAGTGCTATAGGTCTGGAATTTAAAAACTAACAGTTATTAAACAAATATGAGTGGATGAAATAGAAAAAATTGAGATCTTTCCCTTTTCCCTTTGACAACCGGTAGGGGCAGACCCAACAGTTTCATGCTTCTTGCCTTTGTCTGCTGAAGGGTGGCTGGGTGACCCTCCCTTAAAGTTACCTAGCTTTGTTGGGCACCCTCTAGACTGTGGTGGCTCTTGTAGCTCTGTCTGGACCCATGACTTGGATGACAGCTTTGATGTCCCTCTTACTCTGGGCAGCTTCAGGACCCGCTGTTGTGCTCCTGAGGAGAGGCTGGAAAACCAGCCTGACAGACCAAAGACCAAGGAGGGCTGGTGCCCACTGCTAACAGCACCCAAGTTCTCTAGCCCAAAGGGCTACGATCATCATGGCTGCCTCTCCTGGAGACTTCTTGAAAGTGGCTACAGTGGTGGCTTCAGCCTTGTCTTTTTTTTTTTTTTTTTGTAGGAACAAGGGAGCTGTTGACCAGGCACCTGCTCATCCTGTCCTACATGCCTCGCAGCTGTTCTGGGGGATATTTGCCTTGGCTCTAGGAGGCATCAAACATGGACCTATGTCACATGACTCTCATCTGCAGGTGTTCTAGGTGACACTACCTCGTAGCTTCTAGATGACCTGCCTTCTCCCATGACTATTTCAAAAGTCCCCAAGTAGATCTTTGAAGCGCAAGGATCCGCACATGCTACGCTGCTCCTCCCCTGTATGAGCAGGGCTCCGTTACACTCCCTGAGCCAGTCCAGGAAGGGCCCTTCTGCTGATCTGGTCTGCTGTTCTTCAGCGCTGGTCCCCAGAAAGGCCTCACTTATGATCTTTTGCCCACCCATGAGTCTTGTCTTCGATAGAGAGGAATGATCTAATAACACTAGTGCTATCAGCTCTGAAAAGCTCCAGAGAATGGTGGAGCTGTGAAAACGGCGAGAGCACTGGAGACCCGCAGTGAGCCATGGAGGGCCCCATAGGGACAGTGGAAGCTGTGGGAGGAGCTCCAGAAAGCCCCTCAGGGGAGTATAAGTCCTGTTGCTGGGGTGCCAGAGGGGGAGACCGAGAGCCTCAAGGAGCCCTGCCACTAAGTTTATACAACACTAAGAGCTGAGAGACAGCAGTGCTTGAAGCTTAGAGCTGTAGCATGAAGGGCGGAGAGCCACTGCATTTCGAGGCCTGGAGCTGCTAATGTCAAGCAAGCTGCACTTCACCAACTCACGAATTCTACATACACTGAACAAAAAGATGGAACACTAGGAAAATAGGATCTTAATTTTCATTTCTCAAAACGTTCTTATTTTATACACAAGACAGCTAAGTCTATAGGAGTTTCTATGATTTCTGAAGGTCAACAGCTAATAATAGTGCAAGCAGAATCAAACTCAGGGGGCTGGCGAGATAGCTCAGCAGTTTAATGCACCTGCTTAGGCAAGCTTAGGCAAGTGTGCAGAAACTGCAGTTCAATACCTGGCACCACATGTCATGCCAGCCCCTCCTTCAGGGTGGGCTGTGTGATCATAAAAAAAAAAAAAAAAAAAAGAATCAAACTCCGGGTGATTCTAAAATACTGGTGTCACGCTACACAGTACTACATTGAACAGTTTTGGTCACATGAGACTATCCAGAAATTTGCCTCTTGGTGCTTCACTTTTAAATCAGTGTCTTGTCAAACAGGTAACTGGAAACTGCCTGAAATGTTTCCTCAGGGTAGCAGCAATGTTGCATTCTCCTGTTCTGCATGTCTCATGGAGAAGTCACTGGGGCGACCATGGAGGAGGCGGGAGGAAAAGGGAAGGGGAAAGGAAGCCAGGAGCGGCTGTGCCAGGTCAGCTGCCGAGTGCAGGACAGCACCTGCTCTTGTGACTGCAGCCAGAAACAGGTAGGCGGGGCAGAAGGCTCTGGAAGTGCCAGTAGCTGTCCTCTGAGTGCCCACTAGAGAAAGCAGGAACATTTACGACTGAGGGAAAATCAGGCTTACATAGTCCATCCTTCGTATTGTGGGTTCTGCGTTGTTAGACTTCACCAACCAAGTACTAAGCAGATTGGAAAGGTATTGAGTGTGTACTAAGCATGTACTGGCACTTTTCTTGTCATTGATCTCTAAGTACTACAGTAAGACAACTGTTTATTTATTTATTTTTAAGAATTACTTAATTTTTATTATTTTTTTTTTCTTGTTTCAGAACACTTACTTGTCTTTTTATTTATTTTTATGGCCGGCTCAGCCTGCCTTCAGGGCAGGGCTGGTGCAGCATGTGGTGCCAGGGATCAAACTGTGGTTCCTGCAGCCACCCAAGCTTTCCTAAGCAGGAGCCTTAGACCATGGAGCCATCCTGCCGTTAACACATTTCATTGCATTAGAGTTTTTAAGCAATCGAAGGATTATTTAATGTATGCAGAAGGGCGTGTATGATATGCAAATGCTATACCATTTTACTTAAGCAACTTGAGAATCTGGGGATTTTGACATTTAAGAGGTGGAGTGGAACTGAAACCACAGTCCTTTGAGGAGACCAAGGAACAATTCTATTGGAGAAATCTTTTCTGGGTGTTATCATTTTTTTTTTTTTTTTTTTTTGTCTTTTTGAGACAGCGTCTTGCTATGCAGTTCAGGCTGGACTTGAGCTCACTTTTGTAGCCCAAGCTGGTCTTGAACTCGCACCGATCCTCCTGCCTCAGCCTCCCGAGTGCAGGGATTACAGGCGTGCGCCACCACGCCCGGCTTGGGTGTTATCATTTTATTATGAAAGAATAACTTTTTTCTTGGACCCAGACTGGTCTGGGCTGTATCACTTCTCTTCACAGTGCACTCTGTGCGGAGAGTTGACTTAACACCCCCCCCCCCCCATCTGCACTGCGTGGCATTTGGTCTGTTGGTTTAGAGAAAAGGAGGAGTCTGCTGCCTCATGTAGCAAGCGTTCCTTCTGAGTCTGGTTATGGATCAAAACAAAAATAAATTAAACAAAACACAGAACTTCCAGATTCAAGGTCTGGAGGAGGTGGAGATGTGAGGCTGGATTTATTAAATTAGCCTCCGGCAAGCTTGGGCTTCTGGGTTCCACTCTGGGAATAGGCTGCCTCGAGTATGCACAGGGATTCTCGAAGAAATCACTCTTGCTGTCAGTAGCGTTTTGTATTTGGAAACTCTATTTCAAAAAGCATCAGCTTCCAGAAGCCCTGACTGCTTTCTTCATAGCCCTTGCACCGCCCTGGCTCCTCGCCATCCTGCTCCCTGAAGGCAGCTTTCTCTCCTTGCTCCTCGACCGTGTGTGAGCGCTGTGGGCTTTGGCAGGTTTTTGGATGGCCTCGAGCTATGCCAAGAAACCCACCAAGGTCTTTTGCTTCCTCTAGGAATGTGCTGATTGATGTGGCCATGCCAGGGAATAAAAGCACTGTGAGCAGACGCTGGGCGGTGAAAGGAGGCTTCTGACCTCAGGCCCTGCTGGCCAGAGAGGCGCAGGCTTGTTCCGCTGCTCTGTAGGCCAATAGCAAGGCAGAGAAGTGGCCTGATGCAAACCTAATCCAATCCTGACAGCACCCCAGCTCTGCTTCCTAGGGAGAGTCTGGCACACAGCCCTCTCTCGGTGCTGACGCCCTGTAAAGCTCACAAAGCTGCCCTAGCAGGTTTGGATGCAGACGGCCGCACATAGATCGGAGGCAGTGACTAACACTCTTTAGAAATCAACCAAGGTACCTAAAGGACAACATCTAAATATGCGCGTTTATCTACATTCTGATCTTTTATCCAGTGTCCTGGCAACCTGACTGCAACAGCAGGAGACATTTTTAGTTCCGTGCAGTGTGTGTTGGCTCCGTGGCCTGGTTCATCTTTAGCCATTAATCCAATTATCAGGAAGGATGGCAAATAACACATACAGAGAGGACAGAAGGGGGAGCCCCTGGGGCTACGCAGATTCAGAAGGCTTTAGAGATGAGCCCTGGGAAACTGCTCCCAAGCAGAAAACATGCGCTCTTCCTCCAGCAGCGGCCCCTTGGTGCTCATCTGCAAGGGCAAAGAGGGAAATTTCATCTTCGTAAAAACCAGCTACTGTGGCAGAATCCAGTATTCGTTGTGATCTGTCATCTTTATATTATTAGCTTGGAAATATCTCTGTAACTGATACTTTTTTTTTTTTTTTTTGGGTATGGGGAATTGAGCTCAAGACCTTATGCCTGCCAGGCAGGTGCTTGCTGCTGAGCCATCTCTTCAGCCCCTGGAAATATCTCTGTGTTCTGCTAGGCTAATAGAAACATGTTAAGCATTTATGCTGGAATACCTAAAAGGAAGTACTTCAAGTTGCTGGGTAAAGAGTATTAGATACTTATAAAGTACAATCAATGTTCAATAAGAACTATTGAACTTATAGATTATTTTGTTATTTTTACAGTGTAAATTTATATTTATTCACATTGTTGAAAAAAACAGAGAACAGACTGTAAATGTTCAAGTTACTACTATTACCTCATATCTCTGAGCTTGAACTATTGGAGAAGTTGACTTTTATGAGTGTTACTAGGTATGCAAAATTATCTTGCTTTGTATACTAGAAAAAAAATCTTGCTTATTTTGATGACTTCATAAAAACTTCCTCATTATTTACTTCTCATAATTGCTCTATGTGATTGACATTTTGTGAAATATTATTACTAGTCATGACAAGTTCCTATCTCTGGTAGGATATAAAAAGCAACCACCAAAGTGCCCAGTCAGCTATTTATTCCCTACTATAGTAAATGCAGAGATCAGATGACTGCATTTGCCTTAGTAGAGATAGCTCAGTGGTCTAAGTGCCTGCTTAGCAAGCTCAAGGATCCCAGTTTGATTCCTAGTACCACATGCTATGCCAGCCCTGTGCTCAGCTTGCCACTGAAACTGGGCACTGTGGTGCATATCTATAATCCCAGATCTGGGGAAGCTGAGACAAGAGGATTCTTATGAGTCTGAGCTGCATAGTGAAAACCCTGTTCCAAATAAATAAATATAGGATTAAAAATTTTTTAAAGTTATCTTTATTTTTTTTCCCCTTGGGGAAATGGTGTTTAGGGCATCATATGCTAACTGACTACTTCTAATCCATTCTTTTATTTTTATTTTTTTTTTTCTTGTTTCAGAACTTTTGTTCATTTATTTATTTATTTTTGTGGCAGGCTCAGCCTGCCTTGAGGGCAGGGCTGGCACAGTATGTGGTGCTGGGATCCAACAATGGTCCCTGCAGCCGCCCAAGCTTTCCTAAGCAGGTGTTTTAGACCACTGAGCCATCCTGCCAGACCCCTCTAATCCATTCTTCAAAGCACTAAAGTATCAAGAGATTGATATTCATAAGGTGATATTCTCTCCTATGCGAAAAAATAATACTTTGAACAGCCAAGGGCCATGTCAAACCACACCGGAAGATACAAGCAATGTGGAATATAGGGACAGAGAAACACTTGACAGAGCAGTATAAGTGGCAATACTGGCAGCAGGGTCCTATTTCCTCTGCTCAGTCTCCTAATCCTTTAACTACCTGCCTCCCCCCTCTCTCTTCTCTCCTTTACTTCCTTCTTCCCTCTTACACTTTTCCTTTTGCCCTACATGAGGGCCTCTCTTAATAGTTCACACAGGAAATCTAAAAGTAATCATTTCTTAGTTCCTCATATACTGAAAAGAAAAAACATTTTTGATCCTTACATCGTCTAAGCAGAAATTTTCAAGAATTTCTCTAGTGTTTAGACTCTATGCATTTTTAGATAGTGGTTCTTCATGAGCTTCTGCAGGACTAGCTACTAAATTCACAATATTGTTGCCAAAAGATCTGATCTCTGCATTTGCCTTAGTAGGGAATAAACGGCTGACTGGGCACTTTGGTGGTAGCTTTTTATATCCTACCAGAGATAGGAACTTGCCATCACTAGTAATAATATTTCACAAAATGTCAATCACATAGAGCAATTATGAGAAGTAAATAATGAGGGAGTTTTTATGAAGGTGTCAAAATAAGCAAGACTCTTTTTTTTTCTAGTAAATGAAGCAAGATTAATCTTCTCTGAGCATCAGTAGAGAGATATCTAAGAACAAAGGACTCAGACATGCAGCACACTACAAGCCTTCAATCGTGTACAACAGTGTATAACTGAACAAAGCTGCCCTTCTTGTTTTGAAATATATCAGTCTTGTTCTTGTTCTTGTTCCCAGATATATCAATGGGAAGAAGTGAAACCATCTGCTGGGATAGTTTTCTGGGAACAAAGGTTCCTGTCATTGTTCTAGCACTTTGTCATAGCTGATCTCATATGCTCTTTTTAGTAACTGTGAAGTTGATATAATTATCTCCATATATCAAGTGTTTACCATTAGGGAAGTTCAATCAATTTGAAGTCCCACAGACAATAAGTGGCTTCAAGAGTCCCAACCCATTCTGATTCCAAGTCCCAAAACCCATGTTCCTTTCTGTTCTCCTTGTCTAGGTGAACAATCATGATACCCATGAGGGGAAATGGAATCCCAGGGCAGCTCCTCAATGGATGAGTGAGTGACTGGAGGGAACCTCTCTGTGGGCTCTCAGGACAGAATTTATTAATTCTATTCTCCTGGCTTTAAGTCAATTCAATCCTCTGGGGCAAATCCTCTCCATAGTGGCTACTTGTTGACCTGCTGTCTGGAATTTGCCTGGGAAAAACACTAATTCTGTTCTCTTTCTCTGACCTTTTTATCTTAACTCCCTATCTTATATCTCCTTGCTTTCCTGCCTTATTCTGTGCATACCTCTCTGCTTTCTCCTCCATATGCCCCTGGGCCAGACTTCTGTGATTTCAGAGTCTGTCTTTGACTTATGCCTGTGTGACTGGCAGGCCAGGCCTACTCCACATGGGACCTCTCACAGGAAGGTTACGGTGCTGCACACACAGAAGTATAGTCAGGAGTACTTGTATTTGAACACTTTTTAAAAAATGTTCTTAATCGATTGCATTGAAAACTATCAAAAGCATTTATTGTGCTTTTGGAAATTAGTAAATTTAGCTTGCCAGAGTGGTTATGTGGTGAATTAATTCTTGTATGAGTGCCTGCCTAAGAGTATGAATAAAGCTCAACAAAAATTTGCTTTTCTTTTCTTCCACTTCCTGGAAACAGTTGTGGCATTCTTCAAGGTCAGACCCTAGAGACAATGTGACAGCCATATGGCCATGGAGAATCATCTATAGGAGTTTCTAGCGAGGGGTGGACAGAACTTTCTGCCACCAGTTATTCAGGGTCTGGACAGTCTTGGCTGGAATAAGGGCCTCTTGTTACTCTGTCAGGAATCTCTTAGGATCCCACTGAAATGGAGCTGGTGGCTCACTCACGCCAGAAATATAGGCACGTTGCTTCCCAGTAGATGTCCTTGATAAATATGCTGAAAGGTAATAGTTCTTAATGAAGTGGCCCAACCTTCAGAAAAATGTCCAAATATAGTTTTGATGATTAAACCTATTTTTTTTTCTGAACATAATACTTAGCATTTTGAATGCCAAACTTGCAGTTTATACTAATTTTTGTTTCAAAAACTTAAACTTGGTTTCAATTTGCTAACACATTTATATGTGCATTTTATTATTTTAGAAATTTCTAAGTAGTCTTTTAATCATTCCTTTACAACTTAACACTGACCACAAGTAAAATCAAGACAATTCAAGGTACAGAACATCTGATCTACTGAAGTATTCCCTCCTGTATATTCTCAGTTCTTGTCCAGGTTTGTATATGGAAACTTTCTGCAAACTACGCCCACTTAGTTTCTGAGTTTCTTGTTAGACACCAAAATGTCAGCATTTCATCTTTGATAGGATTCTTGGCTACTTCTTGGTTTGTATCACATGCTTTTAAATTAAGTTTTACATTTCAACTTAATGAGAATTCAATTTAATTTTAATTGTAAATGAACCTTAATGACAATTTGAATGCTGTTTTACATTTTAAATTAAATTAAAAGTCACTGGCTAAAAATATAAATCCAGACTGACATGTGATGTGAGGAATTGGGGAAATGCCAGCTAAATGTGCTTCAATTTTAATTTTAATTGCATCAGACGTCATCTGGGAAAGTCAAAAGTCCATACTGGATGCCACATTTTTGATGGAGAGAGTATTCATCATGGGCATATTCAGTGAATCTATGATTTGCTAGAGTTATGCTAGAGTTTGAAAAAAAAAAATGTCCCCCAAAAGTCTCAAGTGGAGATGGGCTTCTGACATGTGACTGGGTGTTGGGAGCACTGTGTCCCTTAATCCGTTGGTGAGTTCCTGGCTGAGGCTGCTGTGAGGAGGTGGCACTTGGGTCTGCCCACAGGAGGTGGCCCTGGAGTCAGGCCCAGGCAGGGCTCTGTCTCTACCTCCTGGCTCCTGCCTTCTCTCTGCCTCTCAGCAGCTTTGATGCGATGTACTGCTGGCCCACCTCGCTGCTTCGGCCTTAGCACCAGTTGACCAGGACTGAAGCCTCTGAAATTGTGAGCTGAAACAACTCTTTTCTCCTTTAAACTTTTATGTCAGATGTTTTGCTTCTATGGCAAAAGCTTTGACTAAAAAATAGCTGCCCTTTAAACACATTATTGGGATTTGTTATTAGAAGGCCAGTGAAGCTTAGTTGGGCAAATATAAAACAGAATATATTTGATTACATGACAAGGAGGAAGCATTTTTAGGACTGTTAAAAGTATAACAGGCAAATATAAGTCATCTGCAAACTGTTTTTGTTGTTGTTGTTTTTTAAGAACTGATTTTTAGTAAATTGGCCTGTCTCTTTTTAGGGGACTATGCTGTTAAAAATAAACCCAAGTAGATGAGTGCAGTTATACATGCCTATAATTCCAAAACTCTGGAAGGCTGAGGCAGAACTGAAAGTTCAGGCCCAGCCTAGACAATTTAGAAATTTAGTGATACCCTGTCCCAAACAATAAATGAGAGTAAAGGGGTAGAATGTAATTCAGTGTGAAGATGCTGAGCTCAACCCTCAGTAGCAGTAAAAACAAGAAACAAACAAACAGAAGACCAAGAATGTCTCAGTTACTCTTCTTCCATTGCTGGACAAAACACCCAACATCTCAAATCAGGGAAGGAAAGGTTTACTTAGCTCACAGTTAGTGGTAGTTTCAGTCCCTGCTCATCTGGCTCCAAGGCAGAGTGGCACATGGCAGAGGGCAACCGTTTATGACAGAGGAAAACAGCAAAGAGCAAAGGGAGGGGCAGCAGCTATGGGAGCTCCAAGCCTCTTTCTCCTCCTTACATTCGTATGCAGATTATGTGCCCCAGTATGAGTGTAGCACTCACCTCCAAAATCCCTGCATTGGATCAAGAATTAATCACAAACTCTAGAAGCTGCTCCACTGACTACATGAGGACTTGAGGGGACACATAGACATAAGCCATAAGAAACAACAACAATGGCAGCATTTAATCCAAATAGCTTATGAGCCAGCACTGTCTCAGATGCTCTGCAGTAGCTGGATTCATTTATTCCAAAAGAGTCACTAAATTAGATGTCCTTATAATTTTACTGAGGTAGGAGCTGAATCTCAAGAGGCCATTCATATAAATGGCCCAAAGGAAGCAGAGTCAAGGTTGGCTGTCACAGACCAGGTTGTCTACCATAGTTCCAAAGCTATGAAACGCAGGACAAAATTACCCAGCCTTACCCTAAATGTTTAAAGAACAAGATAAGGAAAGAGTCTGAGCTCCACGTCTGCGTATGTTGCAGCATCTGGAGCAAACAACACATGAGTGGAAATGCAATCAGATTATTTGCTAAAGGAGTAGGCGTGGCCTTAGCAGTGGGATAGGCAGTGGGTCAGGCCAGCAGCTCACAAGAGGGTAGGGTGGCAGTATCGGTCCACTGGCTGCAGCTCCACATTCAGTGGCCTACTGGTCTCTCGTTGCTCATGATGCTCTCCATGTTTCCCCATGAAGCCATTGGTTCTTTGAAATATTAAGAAAGGTGGCATAGAGCTGGTTGCATTCTGTAATGTCAGTCAACTCTCCAGAGCTGAGGAGGAAAGCGAGAGGGTTCTCTTGCAACCTTGAACTAGAACTCGGGGAGAAGCTCGAGTCTAGTTCAAGGCATCTCACTGGAGGGCTCATCAGAACAAGAGGGATGCACTTGGAGTGGCTTGGGCTGACTTCTGGCAAGCTACTGTTTGAGAAAAATTAGGGGTGGAGATGAGGCTTATTAGTACCAGCTGCAGATACTTCTCTTACTCTCTTTCCTGTCACTTTCTGTGGTGGTCATGACCTGATCACAGCAATTATTCTGAATATTCATACTCCAATGCAGACCTGAGTGTACCAGATATTGCTATAAGCTTATTCAGCAGACTGGCAGGGAAGAGCTTCCTTTTACCCACTGTAACCCCAGGAAGTCTGGGACTTGAGATGAAGAAAGGGGAAACTGGGAAAATTTCCTTTCATTTTTGTTTGGGATGATATAACACCTATCAGATGATTTGTCTCTTCCAATTCCTAACAAGATTTTAAATATATTTTAGCTTAAATTTTTCCCAATTCAGTGGTTATTAATTTATTCACAAAGTTGTACAACCATCATCACTGTGTAATAACATTTCCATAGCTCCCAAAGCCTTGTTCCTACTCTCCCTTCCCAAGCCTTTGCAGTCTACTTGCTATCATTTTATATTTCTGCTTTTTGTGCCTAATCTACTGTTTCTACAGATTTGTCACTTCTGGAAATTTCATTAAAATAAAATAGACAACCTGTAGCTTTTGTGTCTACTTCTTTCACTTGGCTAACGTTTCAACGTACTTCTGCATGGGAGCTAGCGTTGGCATTTCATTCCTTTGTAAGGGTTCATGATAGCCCCTTGCAGGAGCACATCAAATCTACTTATCCTTTCTTTGGTTGATGGAGATTTTAGGTGTTATCATTTTCTGGCTGTTCTGAAGAATGCCGCTGTAAGTGCTCATGGACAGCGTTGTGTGAATGTGGTTTTCATATCTCTTGGGTGATAGTTAGGAGTGATATTCTCGATCTTGTGTGGTGCCTCTGTGTTGAACTCTCTAAGGAGCTGCCCAATTGTTTTCCAAAGCACAATAGCTCTGCTAGTTGCCACTTCCAGTAGCAATGCTCCCAGTCCTCCATGTCCTCCCCTAAGCTTCTGATTGACCTTTATTCTGACGGCAGCTCTCCTAAGGAGTACAGTCATGTGGGCTCTGTTTCTCTTAGTTTCTTTTATATGCTCACTGGCCATTTGTGAATCTTTTTTAGGAGAAATGGTTATTCAAACCTTTGTCAATTTTTAAAATGGGTTACTTTGGTTTTTCTTACTGATTTTCAAAAGTTCTTTAAGTGTTCTGCATTCCTTTCCCTTATCATATATATAGTTTTTGCATATCCCTTCTTCTATGGAGTGCCTCTTTACTGTAATGAAGTAATGAGACAAAGGCTATTTATTTTCAGAGAAGGAAATTTGCATCATTTATATAAAGGCACAAGAGAACTCTTCGTGCATAAGGTGACATCTGAATTAGGACTTGAATGACAACAATAGAATAAGGCTAAAAACCATTCCAATGAAAATATGCTTTGAAATATGTGTGACGAACACAGATGGATTAGA
>PVJA010037571.1:0-20137 GCA_004027025.1 Myocastor coypus | reverse complement strand
AAAAAAAGAAAAAAAGTCTCAATATTAAAACAGAAACATTAACTATACTGGAGGGGAAAGTAGGAATCTTGAAGACCTAGCTGTAGGCAAAGAATTCATGAACAAAACCCAAACTACATGAGAAATATAACAAAGAACCAATAAATGGGATTTTACTTTATTAAAATGCTTTTGCATAAAAAAGAAATGACCAACAAGGTGAAAAGACAATCTACAGAGTGGGAAAAATTATAGCCACTTGTCCCTCAGACAAAGGATTTATACCTAGAGCATATAAAGAAATTTTAAAAAATCAGGCCCTCCAAATTGAAAGGCCCAATCAAAAATGGGCATCTTAGATGAATACACACTTCTCAGTTGAAGAAATACAACCCGCAAAGAAATGTTTGAAAAAAAAATTAACATCTTGAACATCATTTGAGAGATACAAATTAAAACAACATTGAGATTTCATCTCACCCCAGGTAGAATAGATTCACTGTGTTCTGTCCATACATACATGTACCACACCTTGATCACATCTATCCACTCTATTTCTTTTTTTTTTTTTTGTCTTTTTTTGAGACAGAGTCTCACTATGCAGTTGAGGCTGGCCTTGAGCTCACTTTTGTAGCTCAGGCTGGTCTCGAACTCGCACTGATCCTCCTGCCTCAGCCTCCCGAGTGCTGGGATTATAGGCGTGCACCACCACGCCCGGCATATCCACTCTATTTCTAAACCCCAACGTAGACACTGCTGAGCCCTTTTATAGTCCCTACTAATGATTTTTTCATTTAACTTTTAGAGTGTCTTTTTAGAAGTTTCCATATATGACAGAGAACATATACTTGCCTTTCTGAGTCTGATGATTCCATCTATTTTTCTGCGAAACACAAAATTTCCTTCTTTAGAACTGAATTACACTCAATCATATGTGTGTATATAATGTGTATTATATATAATACATGTACATCACATTTTATTTGTCCGTACATGTGCTGACATCCACTGCATTTAGGCTATCTTAGCTATTGTGCATAGTGTCACATTATGTATGGACATGCTGGTATCACTTTTGTATGCTGAATTCATTTTCTTTGGAGATCTATTTATATTTATCTATCTCCTGGGTCATAGGACGTTGTCTTCTTAAATTCAGTGTTCTTCCTTAGAACAGCAACATTGTTAGAAGATTAAAATAAAAGTACAAGGGCTGGGGTTGGGGAGATAGCTCTGAGGCACAAGTGCCTGCTGGGCAAGTGCAAGGTCGTGAGTTCGAACCCTGGCATGACAAAAAAAAAAAAAAAAGTACAAGGGCTGATCAAATAACTCAGCGAACTAAAGTGCCTGCTAAGGCAGCGCCCAGTGGCCTGGGTTCAATCCTGTATATGCAGTGCCGGCCGAGTGCACTGAGATAGAGATTGAGACTGGGTGTGGTAGTACATGCCTATAATCCCAACTCTTGTCAGGCTGAACACAGGCGCGTCACTATGAGTTTTATTTACATAGTAAGACCCTGTAGACACTGTCCTAAATACAAACAGAAAGAAAGAAAGAAAGAAAGAAAGAAAGAAAGAAAGAAAGAAAGAAAGAAAGAGAAAGAAAGAAAAAAAGGAAGAAAGAAAGGTGAAGAAAGGTCCTTGAACTTTGTTCAAGGTTAGCCTTGGTTTTAATTCAATGTAGTATGTAACCTAAATTGTTGTGGTTTTGTAATTTATAACTTAAGCTTTAGGAGAAGGACCAGGTTTTAACATATACTTAACAGCTTATACTGTATTTTCAATACTTGCAAAATGATAATTAATGGCTAGGTATTGGGTATTTGGCACAAACTCCTGAACCTAAGTATAATTAACTTTAAGAGCTATTTTGGAATTCGATGAAAGTAAGAGGCAAAAACTTTTCAAGAAGGAGTCAGAAATGGCTTACAGGACTGTGATAATTCTGAGTAAAAGTAATGATTTCAACTTGCTCATAAGCCTTTGTTTGCATCATGTGGGTGATGATCTCAGGTAGACTGACAAACGGGGTTTTGGAGCCTAGAAGGCCATGAATCAAGGAACATGGCCTTCAGTCTGTTGGAGAGTAGAAAGTGTGACTAATTCAGCTCTATCCCATTTGCAGGACCCTGGAAGTTCATTTATCTAGAATAAGTAAACATCCTTAATGTTATAGCATATTACATACATTGCAATTTCTTTTATAAGTACATAATCACATGTACATGACTACTACAGTAACACCTTGGGTCACAAACACCTCAGTTTGTCAACAGAATATTTGGAAAAACTTTACTTCTATCTATGAACTCAAAGTTTACTTCTGTTCATGAACCCGGCACCAGGTGACAAACATGATCTTAGCCTTCTTTGCCATCCAAATATGGATGCAACCATTTTCCTAGCTCTCCCATGTGATCACAGCTTCCTCTCATCAAGATTGTGGTTGCAGACAGACCTGTATACACTTGCTGTGAAGCTTTTTCATGTGGTTTTTAGCAGTAGAGTACTGTATAGTATTATTCAATCCAGTATGGCTCCAAAGAAAGCATGGTAGTAAAAAAAAAAAAAAAAGAGTGCGTATGGTAATGAAGGTGCAGAGCAATAATGCCCATAACCAGAACATGTAGAAAATAATAGTAAGAAGATTTTGAAGAAAACAGCTATTGAATTGAAGAAAGAAATTGTAGAAACACATGCCATGGTGTGACCTGGTCTCAGAGTATAAGGTGGTTTACCACCTTAGTGGCAAAGTCAACAACCTATTTTGAAGACTAAAGATGTCATCATAAGAGCTGATGTGGTAAAGAAGAACAAGACTGTTACTCAAGCAGATGACATAAGTTCTGGAAGAGGGGGGAAAATTTTTTGTTAGTGTGGTTGAGTGAAAAACAGCTGGCAGGTGATAATGTGAGTGAAGTTGTGATCTGTGGAAAAAGCCAGGAAATTACATGACGATTTACTTCAAGAAGACTCCTTAACAAGTAGAACGAGTGATGAATTTAGTGCCAGTAGAGGGCAGTTTGATAAATTTCACAAGAGAAGTGGTGTCCACAGTGTGATAAGAAATGGTGATGCTTCTGGTTCTGACAAGGCCACTTTAAAGCCTATGAGAAAGAATTCACAAATTCATGAAGGCAGAAGGATCCATCACACAATGAGTGTTCAGCTGTGAAGAAACAGGGTTCTTCTGGAAGCTCTTCTGGAAGAAGATGCAGACAGTATCTATTTCACACAGGAGGAAAAGGCACTGCAAGGGCACTAGACCAAAAAGGGCAGGTCAACCCTTTTGCTGTGCGTGAACGCAAGTGCCAATCTGAAGATTAAGCCATTACTGCTGGTGTGCCATTCCCAGACCCCTGCTGCATTCAAAGAACAGAACATGAGCAAGGCCAGGCTGCCTGAAATGTGGAGGGCCAATGGGAAAGCTTGGGTCACTAGCCAGTTATTCATGACTAGCTGCACAAAGTGTTTGCACCACATGACTGCAAGGTGCCTTCTTTTGATGGACAGTCTCCTGGCAGAGCCTCCAACTTTGGTGAGTGAAAAGAACAGTGAATATGATATTGAAAAGGCCAAGTTCTTCCCCTGTAACATGATACCTCTTCTTCAGCCCATGGACTAGCAAGTGGTGGGCAACTTCAACAAGCTGTACACAAAGATCCTCTTCACCAGCTGTTGTGTCTGGTGAGGGTAGGTTATGTTTATCCAGGATTCCTAAACTTGGCACCAATAAAAATTTAGAGATATAAATTTAAAAGGAGAAAAAAATCACTTTATTGGAAAGAGGAGAGAAATGAGGAGATAGTAAGGTAGCTAGTACACAAGGGTCTTTGTTCTCAGCTTCTTTTGTTACATGACGAGAACGAACTGTCCGTTTTGAGAGCTGTTATAACTTGATTGGTTATTTTAGGTGCTGAGATTTCTTCTTTGGCCACTAACCCTCTCCACTGCCTATGTGCAAATTTTTTGGCAAGCTCATTTATCTCACCAAGGTGTTAGCTCTAAAATTTATGGAACTGAGTTAGCAATTAAATGAAGGGATATGTGTACGTGTTGGTGCAGTAACAGGGAGAGAATCATAGTGTGTGTCTGTCTGTCTGTCTGGGTGTGAATATATATTTTATTTACTAAATAAATTTTGTGTGTGTGTGTGTGTGTGTGTGTGTGTGTGTGAGAGTGGGGATTGAATTCAGGCTCTTGTGCTTGTCAGGCAAGTGCTTACTCTATTGAGCTATTTCTCTGGCCCCTAAATCAGTTTTCCATAGTAGCCTTCTTCCCACTTTGTCTCCTTTGTACTTAAGTAGCTGTGGAAAAGAGTGAATTGGGGCCCTGGTAACAAGCCTATTAGTTCTCTCTGCTTCTCTTAATTATTCTTTCCAGCAGGGAGAATAATTTCTATAATTTCCTTCTTTCCACTCAAGATCTGCCAGAAATAGGGCTGGGGAGATAGTTTAGTGGAATAAATGCTTGCCTGGCAAGTGCAAGGTCCTGGGTTTGACCCCTGGTACCACCACACACAAAAAAAAGATTTGCAAGAAACCTCATTAAGGCCTTTATCTTTTCCTGCCTGTCCCCCAACTTTCCCTACAAGGAAAGACCTTAAAGAAAGAGTTCTCAATGTCCTCCGCTGCATCAACCTCATTGACAAAACCTTGGAAGATGTTGCATACTGAATGCTAAACTCAGCCTGAAGGAAACTATGGCCAGAGTGTGTTACTGAACGTGACTTTGAAGGGTTTGCTGCACAGTGGGTGGAAGCAATTGTGCCCACAGGTGTTGGAGGACAGATAATGAGAACAGAGGTCCTAACAGACCTTCTCTGGGAGCATAAAGGAGAAAGGCTACAAGTTATGCCCCTTTGGCAGTGTGTCTGCAGGAGGGCACACTGTGGGTTCTGGGGAGAAGTCAACACAGCAGAGAATTAGTTGTTTACCTGGACGTGTCCTTTAAAGAGCAGGAGATAGATGAATCCTCTGCTCCTTTAATTGCTTGTTCCCATGTCTGAGGGAATAAATGCAAAGTGAGCCAGATGCTCTGGGCTGTCTGTTTACTAGAGGCAAAAGCCCCCACTCCCTGCATTCTAAACTATGTGCCTTTTTGTCTTTCATACTTGTTCACTGGCCTGGTCAGGGACAATCTCATAGGCCAGTTTCCTTCACATGGGCAAGAGTATGGTTCTGGATGGGGATGGTGTAAACCTAGAGGAGCTTGTTAGGGATAAGGAGGAGCTGATGATGGAAGAACTTGCTGAGACCCAGAGTGAGCAGCAGAACATGCCTTGAGGAGCATCCACTGAGGAAGAGGAAGATGGGGAGGAGGTCAGCAGCAATGTGATGAAATCCATTATGGAAAAATGGAACAAGTGCCAGAAGTTCTTCCAAGAAGCATCACCCCAACATGTCTGTAATGAACAGGGTGTTGAATCTGAGGAACAATAACACAGTCTCTCCATTCCATAGGGTTATACAGCGCAGGAAAAATTGAGTGACATTAGACAAATTTTTCATCACAATTGACTTTGTAGCTAAGAGACAAAGAGAGGAAACCCCTGAAGGAAGTTGGTCTTCCCATTATATTCATGGCAGGGGATGCTTTCTCCAAACAAGCTCCTCCTCACCCATGCCAGAAGTCACCTCAAAGAAACTAATGTTCTCTCTCTTCATACTATACTGTTTCATATTTTGTTGTTAAAAATGAATATGGTTTAGAACAGATTAACCTTATTTGCATTAAACCTTTCAGAGGGCTGGTGAGATAGCTCAGCTATCTAAAGCGCCTGCTTAGGCAAGCTTAGGCAACTGCAGAGACTGCAGTTTCGATCCCTGGCACCACATGCTGCTATAGCCCCATCTCCAGGGCAGGCTGAGCCGGCCATAACATAAATAAAGTTTAGAAAGAATAAAGATAAGCTAAAAATAAGTTTTTAAAAAAACCTTTTAGAAGCCGGGCGTGGTGATGCATGCCTATAATCCCAGCACTTGGGAGGCTGAGGCAGGAGGATTGGTGCGAGTTTGAGACCAGCCTGGGCTACAAAAGTGAGCTCAAGGCCAGCCTGAACTGCATTGAGACCCTGTCTCAAAAAGACAAAAAAAAAAAACAAAAAAAAAAAAACCTTTTAGAAAAAATTAATTTGGTTTGTGACTATATGTTTTTAACTTTGAAAGCTTTATGTGTGCCTGTAATCCCAGCTCTTGGGAGGCTGTAAACAGGTGGATCACTATGAGTCTGATCCAGTAGTGAGACCCTGTTCACCCTGTAAACCCTTCCCTTAAAATACCCCAAAAAAGGGGGCTGAGAGATACCTCAGTGAAATAAGTGCTTGCCTGGTAAGTGCAAGGTCCTGAGTTCAATCCCTGGTACAAAAAAAAAAAAAAAAAACTTTAACCAGGTAATATACATGCTTTACTACTATGAAGACAGCAATATGTGTTGTATTAATTATTGTAAACATCCTACTAACTTGTTTTATTTATTTATTTAAAAAATTTTTTTTTCTTGTTTCAGAACCTTTGTTTGTTTATTCAATCATTTTTATGGCTGGCTCAGCCCACCCTGAGGGCAGGGCTGGCGCAGCATGTGGTGCCGGGAATCGAACCCAGTCCCTGAAGCGGCCCAAGCTTTCCCAAGCAGGCGCTTTAAACCACTGAGCCATGCCGCTGGGCCCCCTAACTTGTTTTGAAACTGTTTCATTGCTATTTTATCTTTTTTTCTCATTTAAATGAATAAAAAAAGAAAAAAAATACATGTTTTAAAAAACCATGTCATACATATATTGAAAAATCAACTATTCATATTTTGATTTATTAAAGAAAATCTTTGTTAGTATTTTGATATATATTCTTTCACACACATTATATACATGCATGTGCATGTATATTTTAATATAAAACAGTTTAACAAAAATGCAATCTTAACATAGTTTTATAGTTTGCCTTTGTTATACTTAATATATATGGTAAAAGTCTACATCAATATAAATAATGTATAGGTTCATTTTTAATGACTGTATAGTATGCTTCAATATGACTATACCATGATTGAAACATTTTCCTATTGTTGACAATAATATTCATTTTGTTATTATAAACACATTAAAGAACATATTTAAGCCTATTGTGATGGTGTGTCATGGTTTGGGGTTTTTGCAATAGGAACAGGGGACACATTTTATAATATTAGTTTATAAGGAATCATCCAAGAATCACAAACAAGCACAGGAAATCTATCCACACACTAAATACTAAAAAATCCAACTATGGCCTGGATCCTACTTAATGGATCTGTGCCGGGAAGTTCCAAAAGCCAGTGGTGGAAGATAGAAAGTCAGGATGAAGGATCTGTGCTAGCAGGCTGAGGGATCTGAACTGGAGCTAGGAAGCAATGCTACAAAAAGTACAACAGGCATCTCAGCGACAGTGAGGTCCTGAGCATCCTCCAGTGATGAGGAAAGCTGAGTTCCCATCAGGAAAGCCAATATGGTGAGTTTCTTCATGAGGCTGAGAAAATTCCCTTCTAGAGCCAGGAAGCAGTGCTCAAGATGAGGACCAGAGCTCCTCCAAAGTTCTTCAGGAAAGCCAGGATGACAACATCCTCCAGCAGAACAGCCCAAGAGAACTAGCAGCTTCCAACAGCTTCTCCAAACAGCACCCCAACAGCCTTTCAATAACTTCTCCTGTCCCTTTTATGCTTATGGCAACAATGCTCAGGTGGGTCTCCTGTGCCCAGCACCATGCTAGTTTAATTCAGCTGAGTGTAATAAGTTGATCACCAGTTATAAATTCACTACATGGTGCGTTCCTGTAATCCAGCACTCTGGGAAGCTGAGGCAAGAGGATCACTTTTTTTTTTTTTTTTTAAAGATTTTTAAAATTTATTTCTCCTAAACCTCATTTATTTGTGTTATGGCTGGCTCAGCTCACCCTGGGGTGGGGATGCGCAGCATGTGGTGCCAGGGATTGAGGAACGGTCACAGCACTTGCCTTAATTTTCCTCTGCAGGTGCTTTAGACCGCTGAGCCATCTCACTGGCCCAAGAGGATCACAACCGTGGGCCTCACCCTGAGCAACTCAGTGAGATACTGCTCAAGATACAAGATAAAAAGGAAATGGGGAGTAAGCTCAGTGGAAGGGACCAGAATTTAATCCCTGATACCACAAAAAAATTTTTAGAATAAAATTTAGATGAGATATTGTAACATCAAAGTCTGTGCATGTTTGGAAACTTCTTTTTTAAAAATTATTTTATTTATTTATTTTTCTTGTTTCAGAACTTTTGTTTGTTTGTTTGTTTGTTTATTTATTTATTTATTTCTATGGCCGGCTCAGCCTGCCCTGAGGGCAGGGCTGGCGCAGCATGTGGTGCCAGGGATTGAACCGCGGTCCCTGCAGCCGCCTAAGATTTCCCAAGCAGGGGCTTTAGACCACTGAGCCATCCTGCCAGTCCCCGGAAACTTCTGATACATAGTTATGTTATCCTCTTGTAAAAACTGCGTTATTTGACCTACTCACTAGCAGGATCTGAGAGGATCCATTTCTCTCTAGGATTTCTGCATCTGATTTATATGTACATCTCTGGAGCTTAGGACCACCACAAACCCCTGAATGAATCCCCAGCAATAGCTGAAACTGTGATGATCACTTTGCAGTCTGTCTCACTCTCTTTTGCAGTCCCAGCTCTGCCCCTCCCGCCTATGCACAGCATTCCATCCCTCCTTCCTTCCTTGTCCTTTTCCCCTTCTCTGATCACTGGTCCTTCCTCTCTCCTTCTTCCTTGCCTCCCTCATCCCTTTCCGATCTTACTGTTCCTTTGTGAAAACCATAGATGGAGACTGGGATAAGTTTGCCAGGAAAAATACCGTATACCCATTTAAGCTAGAATTTCAGATAAGCAACAAAAATTGCCTGGGGCAACAGCATAAATAGGATATTTCATAAGGCAGTGATATGTATTTGTTCATTGGTTGTTCTCTGAAGAGCAAAGGATCAAACCCAGAGCCTCATGCACAGTCATCAGTATTTTACCACTGAGCCATATCCTCACTCTATAATTTTTATAGTGAAATTTTTGTGCTAAAAATTACTTCTTGTTTATGTGAAATTATTTATTGGTTATATTAGTAACTCTCTCTCTCTCTCTCTCTCTCTCTATATATATATATATAGAGAGAGAGAGAGAGTCCATATATATATATACATATATATATACATATATATATGTATATATATATGTATGTATATATATATATATAGAGAGAGAGAGAGTCCACCGAAAAATGGGCATACTTTTCAGGAATTTGCCATACTAACAACTGTGTAGCCACCACTTTGAACACTTCCTATAATTGTGTGGGCCAAAGGTAACTTGCAGTAATTTCATGATGTCTCAGTACATTTAGTATTAAAATATTTATACAAGTTTTCATTTTCATGACCTATACATTGTTTGGCAGTCCAGAGAGAAAGACAGAGACTCCAGAGAGAGTCCAGAGAGAAAGACAGAGACTCCAGAGAGAGACAGAGACAGAGAGAGAGAGAGAGAGACAGAGACAGAGAACTAAGGACTAAATCCTAGGCCTTTGCACTGAGCTACATTCTTAGCCCTTTGTATTTTTTATTTTGAGACAGAATCTCACTAAATCACTAAAATGCCCAGACTGGGCTTAAATTTTCAATTCTTATGCCTTAGACACTCAGAGTGCTCATTCTACAGGTATGTGCCACTCCACCTGGCAGAACTGGATTTAGATACATACTTTCTAAATCAGAATGTGTGTGTTTATTATATACTCACAGTCCTCAGTTTACAATGATTTGACCTACTATTTTTCTACTCTACAAGGGTGTGAAAGCCAGACACAGTCAGGAGAAACTGTACTTCCAGTTTTGAAGTTTGATCTTTTCTAAGGCTACAGATGTGTAGTGTGATACCTCCTAGCAATGTTGTTGGAGGAAGGGTGCCACAGTCCCGAGCCAGCCATGAGATCAGGGCAAACAAACTAGTCTGTAGTGTACTGCATGCTACTAGCTGTGATGCTCAGAAGGTGAAGCATATTAATGCATTCTGATTTATGATTTTTCAACCCTGATGAGTTTACTTTTGTCTCAGTTACTTTTCACTTGTTGCTGGGACAAAATACCCAACACCAAAAATTTAAGGAAGGAAAAGGCTGATTTTGCTCACAGTTTGTGGAGGTTTCAGTCTACACTCTGCTGGCTCCCAGGCAGAGTGGCACATGGCAGAGAGCACCAAGCAGTTCATGGCAGCAGAAAACAACAAAGAGCAAAGGGTAGCAGCTGCAGCTTCTAGTCAGCCTCTCTTCCCTCCTTATTTTGTAAACAAGTTACCCTGGGGCTGGGGGCATAGAACTCACACAATGTCCCTAGCTCCTCTTGCACAGGATGAGGATGTTTACAAACTAAGAATCCTGGCTCTCTACTGAGTCACTTACTTAAACTTCTAAATTTCTCAAGTTGATACAATGTATCAACCAGTATAACTTTCATTTAGAACAACTTATTATAAATTTATGAACAGCAAGGTGTGTTTTATGTTGAAAGAGATTTTTGAGCCTCCACGGGTTACCCAGTCCTAACCTTGTACTGACTACGTGACCTAGCTGAATTTCTGTGCTTCCTTATCTTGATGTTTGAGGAGAGGCTGCCCGTAGGTTCCTAATTGAGTAGGCCAGTGACACTGGTTAGATCTAAAACAGCTTCCAGAGTGACAGCCAGACAAACTTCCTAAGCAGTAATTCTGTCTGCATGCTGAATGACCCATCCTTAACACCATGAGAAGTGACCATTACTGTGCAGAAGACTTGGAAAGAATCATTAAAAAAAAAAAGAGGAGCCGGGTGTGGTGGCTCACGCCTGTAATCCCAGCACTTGGGAGGCTGAGGCAGGAGGATTGTTGTGAGTTCGAGACCAGCCTGGGCTACAAAAGTGAGCGCAGGACCAGCCTCAACTGCATAGCGAGACCCTGTCTCAAAAAGACAAAAAAAAAAAAAAAAAAAAAAAAGAGGTACTGCCCATATTTCTGGAAAATTGCCACCCATTTCCAAAAAAGAAATGAACATTCTTCCCCTTATCAACTATCCTTTCTCCTCATTTTTTTTTACCCTATACTTACGACTTCTTTGATGAGTAGGGAAGTTGATTTGGGAGTTTTCTCCAACACTTTTATCCCTGACTAAAAATAAAGTTCTTCCTCACTGTTCTATATTGATACCCAGTCTTATTACTGACTGAGAACTGAAAATGGCCCTGTTTGGGAAAAATTGTTAAAGGATCCCCAGATATTTTGACAGCCACCTAAGTAGAAACCCTCTCTAAGCAAAAATGTGTATATAGAGAATAAACATGTTTTACTTTGATAACCCAGGAGAATTTGTATGTAACATAAAATGCAGTGAAAATATGTAAAAAAAAAAAAGAAAAAAAGAAAAAAGTATAAACATGTTTTATTATGGACAGTAGGACTCATGCCTGGATACCAGATGTGTGCCTGAAAACCACCACTTCAAGGTCTCAAAACAGATTCTCACCTGGACACAGGTGTTATTCAACTCTTGGTAAATTCTTTTTACAGATATAAGGGAACGAAACTCCCAACTTGAAAGGTGCCTGGGATGAATTTGTGTTCTCTAAAACTGAAGAATGAATTTTAGGAACAAATGGAGATTAAGAACATTTACTGGAGGAAAGAAAGCTTCTGTCCAAGAGAGGGACAGAAGGGAGTCTGAGCAGATTGCCCCCAGAATCTGACATTTCCAGGGATTTTTATAGAGCAAAACCATGCAGTGAGGTGGGTCTAAGGTGGAGAACATGAGAACTCAGGTGGGCATGAGATGGTTCAAAACTATGGTCAACCAATAAGATTGCAAGCACCATTGCTCAGGTAAAATTGATTAATCCAATACCAAATTGGGAAGCAAGGCACATAGCAAATGGGCATGAATACAGAACAGGAGTTTATCTGGTAGTTGGTAGTGGCTGGATTCCTCAAGGTGATGACCACTCTCAGATGCTTATCTTTAGGAGGTAAGCATTTGTTTGGTCTTTGGTCTTTAGGTTTGACCTGCAATGGGAGCATCTGTCTCTCAGTTGTAAGGTATTTTATCTTCTGTGCTGTCTCTTTTGAGGGCCTGGCCCTGTCTGACTGCCTATAATATTTTATCTAATTCAGCTGCGTACAACATCACCACCACATCATTGGCCTTCCGTATCCCGTCGTGAATAATAAAGATATTATTTTCCATTTTGCAGGCCAGAAATTTATTTCAATTCCCACTTTAATTTTCTTCTAGCCCAAGCAGGATTTCAAAGTTTAGATAGAATACAGGTCTCCCAGGTACTTCTGCTCTTAGGATCGCACTCTGATCTTACTGTAGGAAGGAATGGCAAAGGAAACCAAGAGAGAAGCAATCATTTCTCCATAAACCCTAAGACCATCTCCTGTTGCCAAACTTCAGACTCTTGGAAGCCCATGTCTATAGTAGGAATTGCTGTTGCCCCAGGTGCCTAGCCCAGTTATAGAAAGAAACCCACTAAGTTTAGACTTGCTATCTGATCATCCTTGTAACTCATCATATTCTTCAGCCACCATACTCAATGTTTAAATTCTTTGTTTGCCTTTTGGAAGAATTTTGTTAAGTTGACCTAGCAAAAGTCTCTGTGTCTCACCTGAGTAATTTTCCATCCATCAATCCCCTTTCTGCTGGGGAACTAAATTTCCACTTGCCCTCATTGTATTTAGAGTTGAGCCAGATGGCTTTCTGCCACTACAAGACACCATTGTAGTCGACCTCATTTAAAGTCAGCCTTACTGTTTGTTATGAGTCAGAATAATTTTTTTAACAGTCCCAGCAAATACAGCCAAAGCTCCAGTAAAGAACTATAGTTATTTATTTGCTTCTAAATTTATTTTTTTTTCTTAACAGCACATAAAGTTTTTTTTATTGTTCCATGAAAAGATAACACTGTACAATTCAATAAGACAAAAACACAGCTTAAAAATGAGCAAAATATTTCAGCAGACCATTTCACAAAAAAGGATACAAATGGTCAAGAGGCATGTGGGAAAGTGCCTACCATCAGTAGTTACCAGGGGAATGCAATCTAAACTCACTCTGGAAGACAGTTGAAGGGTGTATAAAATGCCTAAGCCTCTTAGTGAAAAGCTCTGCTAACTTCTCTTAATTTTATAATTCTTTTTTAAAAATTTCTTCTTTTGAGTTCTTAAACTAGGGAGACTATACGATATTTACATATATAGGCCTGGTTTATTTCACTAATGAGTGTAGGTTCTAGATACATCCAGTTATATATGATGTGTTCTAGTTTATCATTCTATAGTTTTTTAAATCTAGAGGCTTAAGTAGGAGGCAGCAGGAAAGGACACTCTGTGCGTAAGCTAATGCTTTTAACCTCTTAGTTCCTTCCATTCTTAGCTCCACCCTCAACAGTAAAACAGTAAATCCCCAGCTTGTCCTTGTCCAGAATAAGACACCACGACCTGGGGCGCCCCCCCACGCCCCCGCCTCTCCGGAACAGCAACGGAATTTGAGACTGAAAATCCTCGCGCACCCCCTAGAGGCTAGAGAGTGCATCCAACATTTACGGCAAATTGCGTGTGGGCGTGAGGTTACTATTTCACTGGGAAAAGTCAGGAAAACAAAGAGCTTTGCTTTTTTCTTCTAGGGAGCTTAGTGGAGTATCACAAATGTCCTGTCTGCCTCTTCATGCAGCTGCTTTCGCAATTCTTGCTTGTTCTTCTCTTGGGATTCATGAAATGGGTAATTCAAGCCACTTAAAGTTTTCTTTTGATGTTACATCCCCAGGGAGCTAGAGAACTAGGAGGACGTTCTATGAAGTCCAACCCCAGTGTTTTTCCAAGTGCGTTCTGTGGACCACCTGGATAGACATATCCTGGAGTGTTTATTTAAAATGTTTAAAAAGGATTTCTGGGCCATGCCCTGTAACCTTATGAGTAATAACTCCCTGGGGCTAGGTAATTCTTTTACATATTAGGGTTTAAAGATCAATGCTATACACTGCTTGCAGGTATTCCTCCATCTCATTTGAAATTCTACTGCATAAGGTGGGCATGGTGGTACATGCCGAGGCTGATGTAGGAGAGTCCCTGCTAGTTGAGGCTACTACATAGTTAGTCCAAGGTCAGCCTAAAACTTAATAGCAAAACTCTGTCTCAGAAACTTGAAATAATAAATAGTTGCATGATGCTTTAATCAAATTTATTAGTTAGGACTATATGCACAGTGAATCCAATATAATAACATGGTATGTCACTCTTTTACCCTGAAAACAGAATTCAACAAACACCTTTCCCTACTCAAACTTGTTTTGTCTCTGAACTCTCAAAAAAAAAAAAAAAAAATATATATATATATATATATATATATATATATATATATATATATATGTATCCTTTGTGTGTGCAACAGCGTCTCACTACATAGTTCAGGCTAGCTTTGGACTCTCTTATGTAGCCTAGGCTGGCCTCAAACTCATAGCAATCTTTCTGCCTCAGCATCCTGAGTGCTGGGATTACAGATGCGAGCCTCCATACCTGGCTCAAAAAAAAAAAAAAAATCTATCTATCTATCTATCTATCTATCTATCTATCTATCTATCTATAATTTTGTTCTGGCTAGATGGGAATTATTTACTCCTTTATGCCAAAGGTGAGTTAATCCAATGCAAATTTGTCAACTGTTTCATTTTCCAGAGCTCCAGAGAACCATCAGGAATGGCCTCCTCTTAAGGAATTTATAGAACCCAGCCCACTGTATAGAAATAAAAACGAGATCTAAACAAAATTTCTCTTGGGAAGCATGTTTAAAGTTTAAAGTTGTAGGTCTAAGTTCCCAAACATCCTGGTTTGGTAGGGCTTGGCTGGAGCCAGGAACCTGTGTTGAAGAAGCATCCTGAGATGATCTTGATGTATATGATCTTATTGTACTTTAAGTGATGGTGCTTTATATACCAGGGTTTCCTATATGTAATGTTTCTAGGTATTTTATGACCAAGCACTGTATAGACCCTGTACATCACAGATATTTAGCCTTAACCTGGACAAAGATGGTAGATTTGGAGTGATAAATAAAGGTCGTTTCACCCTTTTTCTGTTGACTTTGTACACAGAAGACATCTATTCTTCTCAGATCAATCCAAACTGGACCTTCAAATGTGTCCTAACAGACATTAGTCATGCCCAAATGTTTGGGAAGATAAAAGAAAAGGAATCTATTTAGCATTTGTATGCAGGCGGAGACAATATTAAAGTTTGCTATCTGTCTTAGTTACTTTTTGCTCGTTGCTGGGACAAATACCCGACACTCAAAATGAAAGAAGGAAAGGTTTATTTAGCTCACAGTTTGTAGAGGTTTCAGTCCATATTCGGCTAGCCCAAGGCTGAGTGGAGCAGGGTGGAGAGCATCCAGTTCATGGAGGCGGAACAGCAGCAAAATGGCAGCAGAGGCAGCCAGTCAATCAGGGCAGCAGAGCAGCAGCAACAGCTAGAGCTCCAGTCTGTCTCTCTGTCTCTCTTTTTATTACATTTAGGCTCTCCACCTTAGCTCCCGCCCTAGGCTACACCCATAATCCCAGAAGTACTTCCATCCATAATCCCATCAGTACTAAAACCTATAATCCTAGGGATCATGGATCAAGTCTCAAACTCTAGAAGTCCCCGCCCAGTGACTCCATGAGGCTTTGGGGGGACAACTAGACATAAACCATAACACTATCTCAACTTCACCAAGATGTTAAACCATCTTAATACTCACTGCTATGCCTATAAAACTTTAGAAATGTTTGGACAGAGAGCTATTTGGAAAAAATAAACTGTCATGTGGAAAATATTGTCTCAGTATTATAAATTAAAAAATTTAAAGTCATATTAATGAATACAATACTTTTTACTCAGGACAATTGTAAATTCAAGTCCAGCCTAAGCAATGTAGCGATTTAGAGTGATCCTGACTCAAAACAACAAAATTTTAAAAAGGACAGGGATGTAGCCCAATGCAAAGCTCTGGGTTCAACCCCCAGTACCGTAAAGTTAAAAGCAAAAAGCGCTATGGTAGCAAAGATATGTTCCATTTGTAGTTGACTGAGGAGATTCTTCTAGATCTAGGTAAACTCAGTCTGAAGGAAGTCATCCAGAGAATGTGGGTTTGGACTCTTCTTTTGGCTTTAGATCACAGCCAAAGTCCAACTAACTTAAACAACAGGGGATAGTATCAGCTGAGAGAGCTATAAGTACAAACAGGGGTAGGATTTGAGACCGATGGACTCTGACTCCAGCCCTCCAGTTATATCACCTCTGCCTTGCTCTTACATACTAAATTATCTCAGCTCTGGCTAAGCCCTTACTCCTCCTGAGGATGTCTCAAGAAGGAGAGAACTTTTCCTAGAAGTATGTAGCAGGGAACTTCTTTTAGAAACCTCTGGCATTTTTCAGAATACACTGGCCTACATTAGGTCATGAGTCCTTCCCTAGATTAATCCTCATGGACAGAGAAATGGTGTATGCTGGTCAAGTAGGGGATTTGAGAAAACAAACATTCTTTGAGTCATGGTGATTTGCAAGCATATGTCTGCGGGGGAAGGAAGAATTATCTTTTTACCTCTTCTCCCCTTTGGCTGTGGGCTCAGTGGCTTCTGTTCCTATTTCAGTTGCCTGATGTTCTTCATATGGCACTTGCTTTAGAAAGTGCTCTTAAGAACTCTGTGTGTGTGTGTGTGTGTTACCACAGATTGAACTCAGGACCTTGCACTTGCCAGACAGGCACTTATTCCACTGATCTATCTCCCTGGCACCAAGAACCATATTTCTTAAATTCTTGAATGCTAAAAAACATGGGTATCAGTCTGTTGATTTTTCATGAAAATAATAGTCCTATCAGTTATGACATTTTTGGAATATACTTTCATTTCTTGAGAGTCTTGTATATACTGCTCGGAGTCTCCTGGGTTTCTGTGTCTAACAACGGCCAGATTTTATTTCTCCCTATAAATGAATTTATCTTTCTTGCCTATTGCCCAAGGGATTGTTTCGCTACTATTTGGTAAAGTATATCTGTGGTTCAATTTTTCCCATTATACAATGTGTTCTTTCAACCTGTAACTTTATTTTATTTATTTATTTATTTTTAAAATTTTATTTCTTGTTTCAGAACTTTTGTTTGTTTATTTTTATGGCCGGCTCAGCCTGCCCTGAGGGCAGGGCTGGTGCAGCATGTGGTGCCAGGGATTGAACCGCAGTCCCTGCAGCCACCTAAGCTTTCCTAAGCAGGCACTTTAGACCACTGAGCCATCCTGCCGGGCCCCCTGTAACTTTATTTTATTTCTCAATACTCTTTTAATTTTCCTAAGTTTTGAGTTTATATATCCTTAACTATTTTGGTCCTGTTAGAGAAACAAGTTAGGAATATAATTTATAATTTATTACTATTTTTGTGTATATTCCCATTTGGGTCTGCAAATCACAAATTCTTTTAGCTTCAGTGTATCTGAAAATATCTATATTTTGCTGGCATACTTGCTTGCTTGCTTGCTTTCTTCATTGAAAAAGTATCTCACTATGCAATCCAAACTGTATTAGAGCTCACTATGTATTTTAGGCTGGCATCAAACTTTTTTGTTAGTGTTGTTAATGTTTGTTTGTTTATCTGTTTGTTTATTTTTGAGACAGAATCTCTTTCTATAGGACAGGTAAACCTTGAACTCATTATGTAACTCAGGCTGACCTCAAACTTGCAGTCACTCTTTTGCTTTAGCCTCCAGAATTCTGGTATTACAGGTATGTGCCACCACACCTAGCTCCTTCATTCTTTCTTTCTTTCTTTCTTTAATACAGGGTCTACAGTGTTTTACTACACAGACTCATAATGATAATGATATTCCTGTTTTTGGTCTTCCAAGCGCTGGGATTATCAGTGCAAGCCACCATGCCTAGTCTCAATTGCTGTCTCAGCATGCCCTGGAGGCACAACCAGCACTGCATTCTTCAAATTGAAGCCCAGTCCCGATATCTGCCTATGCAGACACTTTAATCCACTGAGCTATCTGGCTGGCCCCTATTATTTATGTTTAAATGTATTTGATTATTATAAGGTCTCACTACCCAGCTTGGACTCATAATGGTCCTGTTTTCAGCCTCCAGCACTGGGATTATAGGCATATGCCACTATGCTGGACTTTGTGGTTGGCTCAGCCCACCCTGGGGACAGAGCTGGCACTGTATATGGTTCCCAGAGTCTAACCATAGTCCCTGCACTTGCCTAAGCAGGTGGTTTAGTTGGCTGAGCTATTATTATTATTTCTTATGGAAATATGTATAACATAAAATCTACCATTTCAACATTTTTAAACTGTGTAATTCAATAATATTAAGTACATTTAGATTGCTGTGAAACTATTGCAAATATTCACCTCCAGAATTCATCTTACAAAAGTGCTATATCCATTAAATAAATTCTCAGGTCCCCCTGCATCCTGCAACCACTGTTCTAGTTTCTGTTCTGAATTTGACCATTTCAAGTAACTCATAATTGGAAACTATTAATATTCTGGTGATTTTCTCAACTCATTTAACATCACATCCTCAAGGCTGATCCATGTTGTAACACGCGTCAGAATTGTCTACCTTTTTAAAGGCTAAATAATGTCATTATATAGCTATATTACCCTTTGCTTATTCATTCATTTGTTGATGGACACTTTTTATATACTTATTTTGTGGTTCTAGGGCTCAAAACCATTTAGCACTGGCTTAGTGGGACAGGTCTCATTAAGTTGCCAAGGCTAGCCTTGAACTTGTGACCCTCCTGCCTCACCCTCCTGTGTAGTTAAGATCACAGCCGTGTGCCACCACACTCAGCTGTTGATGGATACTTGAATTCCATCTACCTCTGGGCTATTGTGAATAAAGCCACTTAGCATGGATATTTCATGGGTATGTTCTCATGGATGAATTTATGCTCATAGGTGTCAACATAAATATCTCTTTAAGACGCTGCTTTTGTGCAGCATTTAGATACCTGGGAGGTAAAATGAGAAGAGTCAATCAACAATGCTAAATAAGTTGCCTAACAGGAGTGGGAATTTGAGGATAAGAATCAAAGAGTTACAATCCTGCTATTTTTCTCTGTAAAATAATAGATCTATTTAAAATTTTAAGATATATATGCATTGGTTTAGTAAAAACAAAAACATGAAAAGAAAAATGTATCACATGTGTAGTCACAGGTCCAGAATAGCAATCACATGTTTCCCTCCTTCCCGCTCTGGGCCAACACCTCCTCGGGTTCTTCCTACAGGGTCCTTGGATTGCAGTGCGGGCGTCTCAGCAGCGTTCTGTGTGTTCCTTTCCTCCGCTGGTGGCAGCTTCTGCCCTTGCTCTTCTCTCTCCAGAAGCTAGTTGTTGCCTGTTCACTCTCGCTGTGTCTCCAGACTGCCAGTACCCGGTGTCAGGTTATTGATATTTGTGCCAGCGCTGTTAAGTTTTGTCGCCACTGAAGCTGCTGACATTTGATCCCCTTGCTGCCACTACACAGTGGTGTTTTCCTAAATTGGAGGACTTTTTCTCAATTCACAGAATTGGAAAAATGTATTTGCTTTTAAATTCATTTAAAAAAATAAATTCCTTTAATACTATATTTATTTTGTTAAAGTGATTCAATCCTCCTTTTAAATTTTGGAATAAAATGTGGCAATATGGAAATGTTGAATAAATACATAATAAAAGTTTTTTTAACTTTAAGGATCTTTCCTTTTATTAAAATCCTTTTATTGTAGGGTTCAAGATCAAATCCAAGACAGCTTTCTTGGTTCATATGGCTTTATGGTATCTTAAAATTAGAGTGACCCCTTCATTTATATTATGTATGTATGTATGTATGCTATTGATGTTTTCTGCTTTATCTGCTTCCAGTCGCTTCATTGTTTAGTCCATAACACATTCAGCTGTGTTATGCCCTTAAGTTCTTGTTTTCTTCTTTAAAGTTATTATATTAGGGAGAATATATGATATTTACACATATAGGTCTGGTTTATTTCACTAATGAGTATATGTTCAATATACATCCATTTATATATGAAGTCTTCAAACTTATCATTCTTTATGGATGAGTA
>PVJA010037570.1:0-20034 GCA_004027025.1 Myocastor coypus | reverse complement strand
CTAGCTACTGAATGTGAATTTCAAGAGATTTATAATAATGAGTACACTGAAAAAAAGCCCAAGAATTTTTGTGTTTTTCCTTTTACCCATGAAATTCTGCCTCCTTTTCCTCACCCCTGTGCTGCCTTCACCCTTGAAGTCTCCTGCTAGCAGAGGCTCTGCTCACAGCCAGCTCAGAGTCCAGACGTTCCTCTGGGTCTGGGCCTGACTATAGGCCGCGTGTGCTCCCCCCAGGGCTGGCAGGCAGATGCGGGCACACGGGTCTCTTCCAAGGTCTCTTCCATCAGTCAAGCAGATGGCACCAAAATCTGCTGGAAGAGGTGGCTATTTTCCAACAGTTGCGGTGACCCTCATGTATCCAGCTTTCTCTGAGGCTACCATTGTCTCAGTATTTGACCCTGGGAACCCTCCTTCAAGATCAGACAAGTTCAAGACCCAGGGAGTTATCTGGAGCCACTCTGCACATTAGTGGCTGATGCAGGCCTCGGGTGCACGACCCCGAAGCACAAATCTTTCTACCCCTGAGATGGATGCAGAGAGGCAAGGAACCGCTTCCCATCCGCAGTCACCGGTCCTCTGCCTTCAGCCGCTCCGTGACCTCAGATGAGCCACAGAGCCACAGGGCCTGGCTTGCTTCACGGCAGAGCTCCCCGCCAGCTCTGGCTTGGTGTCCTTTGTTCCGTCCTTGAGCCATAAAGACGAGGGTGTTCAGCAGCCTCTGCGGGTGTTGTCTTCCTGGAGAAGCAGCTGTGACTTCGCCTCCCTGGGGACACTTCTCCTGCCAGCGGGGACTGAGTTATTATCCTTTGTGCTCCTGAAGCACCCTAGCGCCTTGCTGCACTCTGCCTGAGAATCCCAAGAGGGCTGGACAGCAAATGCGCAGGAGTCCAAAGAGGGCTAGGAGTGGCAGGGACTGGTGGTGACTGGGACAAAGCCCAGAGCCACCCCTGCCCTGGCCCTGGGGGCAGCTCCTATTCAGGCCCAGCTTTTTAGCATAGATCTTAAGAGAAGTCCAAAATCTGCATTGTTTTGGGCAAGCTACCATTTAAATATAGACTCAAAGTCTGGTTTGGTGGTGCACGCCTGTAATCACAGCACTTGGGAGGCTGAGGCAGGAGGATCAGGATGAGTTCAAGACCAGCCTGAGCTACAAAAGTGAGCTCAAGGCCAGCCTGAGCTGTGCATAGCGAGACCCTGTCTCAAAAAGACAAAAATAAATAAATACTCAAATGACTTTTTTATTTTGGGGGAATCATAAGACACCAGTTCAAGCCGGGCATGGTGGCACACACCTGTAATCCCAGCACTTGGGAGGCTGAGGCAGGAGGATTGGTGCAAGTTTGAGACCAGCCTGGGCTACAAAAGTGAGCTCAAGGCCAGCCTCAACTGCATAGCGAGACCCTGTCTCAAAAAAAGAAAAAGAAAATGACACCAGTTCACTGTGTACCCCAGGCTGGCCTCGAGCTCAAGTAATCCTCTCATCTCAGCTTCCCAAGTGCTGGGGTTACACATGTACAGCTCTGAGCTACTTGAGAGCATGCCTCTGTCCCTCTCAGAATGCTAAGTGGCCAAGCTAGGGTTTGCACCCTACCCCTTGGGACCAGTGATCGGCTTGGAGATATTTGCTGCCAGATCTTGGCCTGCCCACAGCCCCTCCCCACTAGGTTGCTGGCAGCTGCATCCATCCGCTGCAGCGGAATAAGTGTCCACAGCTTGCCCCACACTGTCTTCAGCTCCGCAGCTGCATCCTCTGCTCTGATTCTTCTTGCCTGCCTAGGTGGTGCACACTGCCCTTCCATTCACTTCACAGATGAGAAAGCTGAGGCCTGGAGGGCCACCCAATTTGCCCAAGGTCACAGAGTTAGTAGAAACCCGGGCCTCAAGGTCAGGCATTCTGACCTTCTGACATCACAGGCATGTGCTTGTGTTGCCTGAGGCTCCCTGAAACAAGACCTCTTGGGACCTCCAGGAAGGTGGGGACCAGGGCATGTTGCAGGAACTAACAAAAAAAAAAAAACAATAGCAGACTGCAGCTTGAGGTTCAGTGAGGGACCCTACTGGCCCAGGATGGCCCATCCAGGTCCAGAACCTTGGTGCTTGTCTTTGGGCCTGAGACACCAGACCCCAGCTCCCATCAGAAGAGCAGGTGGGGCAGAGACGGGCAGGCACTGAGAGGCCGGCTATTGCTCATCCCATTGAAGCTGTCAAACACTCTATAAATGAGCTAAACAGTTCTGAAGGAAATGGGAATCTATTTTGTCTCCTGTCGCCAGGGCTGCAAACCCTGATATATCTCGGTTGCAGCCGAGGAGCGGGTGGCTGAGCCCTTGGAGAGGTGCCTGCAGGAGGCAGGAAGTGGGCTGGAGGATGCAACAGGTCGCTCTCTATTCTGAGAGCCAGTCCTGTGATGGGTGAGTGTACATCCAGCTGAAATAGAAAATAACTCTGAATGCCAGCCATCAGGACAGGCAGTGAGCCTCCCTTTCTTCCAGGGGGTTGAGCATTCACTGGCGTTTCAATCCTTCCAGGTTTTCTATTTGTGGATTTCTGCTGGGGCAGCAAAGCTCTTGTGAGGCTTGGTGGGCTAGTGACTCAAAAGCATCCTCTACCCAGGACCATCTGACAGGATATTAAAATGCTGCAGCTCCACGAGGAGTGTGCCTGGGGCACCATGTCTCACCCCTCGACCTTCCTGATCTCTAAAATGGGTACACTGGCCATTATCTCACCAAGAGGGAGAGAAGTGTGACATGGGTTAGAACTTAAAGTTCTTTGGGTTTTAGGAAGGTTTTACAGTGGGCCTATACTGGGCCAGCCTGAACTGCATAGCAAGACCTTGTCTCAAAAAGACAATAAATAAATAAATACAGTAGGCTGAACACATAGTAAGCATGAACCCAGCAGGCTCTAGGGCAGTAGTCCATAAACCTTTGACTTCTATTCTGTTCCTTTTCACTTTGTTTTTGAGGCAGGATCTTGCTAAGTTGCCCAAGGCTAACCAACTTATGATCCTCCTGCCTCGGCCTCCTGAGTAGTTGGACTGACAGATATACACTACTGTGTCCAGCAACTCTACAATTTTTCTGCAGCAAAATGTATAAATAGTCACACCAAATGGGATCAAATAAAGACTCTAAGGTTTCTCACATCCAATTCACTTCAAGTTTACCAGTAAACGCCTACACCAATCTCATCATTTTGGTTTCCAGAGCCTCGGGGACTTTAGAATTGGAAATGAAGTTTATAAACACCCCTGGCTTTCTGCTCCTGTTGAAGGCTGGCTCGCTTTCAGCTGTCCTCCTCCCACCTAGAAAAGACAGAAGCCCGGTGGCAAGAGCTGGCGTCCCACTGGACGCAGGGCTTTGCGGTCCTGCCGCAGGACACATAGGGTCTGTCTGTGCAGGAGCAGGCCAGGCTCCCAGCCAGTCAGCTCACAGGTCCGATGCATACACAGAGGGTCCATGAGAAACAGAAAGCAAAATAAATGCAGCTGCCAGCTACGGTGAGGACTTGTGTCCCCCTCACCAGGCCATTCTTCCTACATGGAAAGTTCCATGATCTTCCAGGGATGCTTCAGAAAGGGAGTCAGGACAAGTGACAGCCTTAGTCAAGGAAGCTGTGGTCACCAGACGGGTGCATGGCCTCCTTTCTCCTGAGGTGGCAGCTTTGCCCAGGAAACAGGGACAACACAGGAGACAGTGAAGCCCACCACTGGACACACTAGCCATGGCTCCATGACTGTCCCCTTCTGAGTCGCTATTCCTTTGAAGGGCTCCTCCATCACTGATTCTCCAAAGAGCATACAAGGGAACTAATCAGGTTTCCCTTAATAAATCAGGGTCACATTCCAGGCAGCCCCTTTGGCCTGGCTCCCTTGAAAGCTGCTAGCATTTTATGTCCCAAATTCTTCAATCACGTGTTTGGAGGTCACCAAAGTGCTAACTCCAAAAAGGCCAGCAATTCTGTCCCTATGATGACCCGGTGCTGCTCCCGCCCACCATGCTTCCGCAGAGCTCCTGCCTCACCCAGCAAGACTTTGAGTCTCTCTTCCTTTCCCAGATTCTGAGCAGACTTATAACTTGCAGGTAACCAACAGTTACAGAGTGCCATAATGCCACGGGGTTTCTGACTCCAGCGCTTGGGTGGTGATGCAGCTTCCGGCGTCCCATCACCGGCCGCGCAAGCACACAAGCCTTTGGCACCCAGGTGAGCAGAGCGCCATACTGGGCGGAAGCCAGACTTCCTATGAGGACGCACCACGCTCTATCCACTCCAGGACACGGGAGACACAGAGAAAAGGAAGTGGACATTAGCCACCAGCAACTTCAGCCCCACCCTGTCTAGCAACAGCCCTGCAAGAGCCCCTGGAAGAATCCCCCAGCAGGCCCCACCCCAACGCCAGACCCACGGAAAACAGGCACCGCTACAGACTGCTGTTGTTTTAGCTGTTATTTTTTAGCAGCTTGCCTTGAATTTTTATTAGTATATGGTTGCTATACAGAATTATTATACTTCCAAGGGCCGGCCAAATAGCTCAGTGGATTAAAGCACCTGCAAGCAGGGGCAGGGGCCAGGGATTTGATTCCCGGGCCTGCCATGCTGGCCTCACCCCTGGAGCCTGCTGAGATGGCAATTGAGACTGGGTGTGGTGGCACACCTGTAATCCTAGCTGTTAGGAGGCTGTAAACAGGCGATCACCATGTGCCCAGCCTGGTGGAGAGAGCCTGAACACTCTGTAGACCCTTCCCTAAAACACACACACACAAAAAGAAAAAAATAGAATTATTATACTTCCAGGAATATAGCTCAGGGGCACAAGTGCCTGCCCGGCAAGCAAAGGTCTGAATTTGGTTTTCAGTGCCAAAAAGAAAAAAAAAAAGAAATATTGTGCTCCTAGTGGGGAGGTGGAACAGGCATGGAGCACACCATAATTCCTTTTCCTCCCCCGCCCCACCTCCCCTTCTCCATCTCTTGCTCCCTTTCCCATTTACAAGGCATTTCCCTTCCTATTTCCTATTAGCTTTTGCTTTTGCACTTTAACTTATTTGTCCTTAGGTTTCTCATCTAAGAGAAATCGTATGATAGCTGAGTATCTGTGTCTGATTTATTTCACTTCAGAGTATGGTCTCAAGGTGCACCCATTTTCGACAGGCGTGGTGGCGCACGCCTGTAATCCCAGCACTTGAGAGGCTGAGGCAGGAGGATCAGTGTGAGTTCAAGGCCAGCCTGAACTGCACAGGGAGACCCTGTCTCAGAAAGACAAACAAACAAACAAACAAACAAATAAATAAATAAATGCACCCATTTTCATACAGATGACTCAAATCTATTTTTTTATTTTCTTTTTTTAATGTATTTGATACAAGATCTCGTCATGCAGTTGGATTCATAGTGATCCTCCTGTCTTCAACCTCCCCAGTGCTGGGATTACAGCCATGTGCCACCATGCCAGGTCTCAGGGGCCAGCTCAGCACATCCAGGGGGGTGGCTGGCACAGCATGAGATGCTGGGGATTGAACCCTGGTCCCTGCATTTGCCTAAGTAGGCGCTTAATTTGCTGAGCTATCTTGCTGGCCCAAACTTATTCTTCTTTATGGAAGAGTAAAACTTCATTGTGGGGGCCGGCAAGATATCTCAGTGGTTTAAAGCATCTGCTTAGGCAAGCCTAAGCAACTACAGAGACCAAGGTTCCATCCCTGACACCACATGCTGCACCAGCCCCACCCCCAGGGCAGGCTGGGCAAGCCATAACATAAATAATAAAGTTGTTGTTGTTGTTTTAAAAAAAAGAACTCCATTGTGTAGAAATACATTTTCTTTACTCACTCATCTCTTGGTGGGCATATAGGTCACTTCCAAGACTTGGCTATTAGGAGTTGTGCGTCTATAAACCTGGGTATGCATGTATCCCTGTAATAAAACATCTTTAACTCTTTCAGGAAGATATTTATGAGGGGTATAGCCAGGTCCAATGGAATGTCTAGTTTTTGTTTTGTGAGGCATCTCCATCCATACTAATGTCTACAGTGGTCATGCTAGCTCACATTCTCACCAACAATGTGGAAGGTTCTCTTTTCTCCAGAGCTTTGCCAGTGTTTACTAGCATCTGATTGCTTGATGACAGTCATTCTTTCTGGGGTAAGATGGACTCCATGCTGGTTTGACTTGTATTTCTCTGATGACCAAACATGCTAAACATTTTTATATGCCAATGACCATTTGTATGGCCTCCGAGAAGCGCCTGTTCATTTCAGTTGCCTATCTTTGATTGGGTCTTTTTTTTTTTAACTTCTTTTATTTGTGTTATGGCCAGCTCAGCCCGCCCTGGGGTGGGGTGGTGCAGCATGTGGTGCCAGGGATCGAGCAGTGGTCCCTGCACTTGCCTAGACTTTCCTAGGCAGGTGCTTTAGACCGCTGAGCCATCTCACTGGCCCTGAGTGGGTCTTTTATTTGGAAGGAGGGGTCTATTTTTTTGAGATCTTTATATATTCTGAATATTTATCTCCTAAGTGAAGAGCAGCTTGCAAAAACCTTTTTCCTGTTCTATAGGTTGCCTCTTCATTCCATTGTTTCTTTTGCTGTGCAGAATTTTTTTTAATTTGATGTAACCCCCTTTGTCGATTCTACTTTATTAACTTTCTTATTTATTTGGTATGGGGTCTCACCAAGCAGTTCAGATTCCTAGTGATCCTCCTGTCTCAGCCTCCCCAGCACTGTGATTACAGGTGTGCCTCACCATGTCCGGGCCAGCACAGCATGCAGCACCAGGGATCAAACTCGGATCCTGTGCTTGCCAGGCAGGTGCTTAGACCACTGAGCTATCCCCCTAGCCCTTCCTGGTTGATTTCTGATGCCATTTCCTATGCAGCACGGGTTCTGTTCAGAGAGTCCTCACCTACGCCTCCATCCACAAGAGAGTCACCTGTTTGATCTCCAAGCTGCAGACTTTTTGAGTGACTTCTCACACAGACACAGCAAACCAGAGGAGAGAGCTGATCTGCCTCCCACCCAAGGGGGACCACACTCCCTAGCTGTGGAGGGACAGTTCCCATTGACACCTTTTTCCTGGCATAACTACTGATAGTGATCCTTTCTCTCCCTAAAGTCCCGGATGCTGATGCTAAACCTGGCCAAGCTCTCAGGGCCCAGCCCAGACCCTTGCAGTCGCTCCTTGCAGGACCGATGGATACGCTCCAGGTACCGCACATGGAGTTCCAAAAATCGATGCTCCTTCTCAACCCCTATCTCTGCTCTGCCTGAATGCTCAGTGATTCTTTTGCCAAGAGAGGGCTTGAGGAGCAGACCCTGCCACTGGAAATCTACAGGACACCTTCCCTGGGCACAGGTGCAGCCAGGTAAAGACAAGACATGGGATATGCAAATGAGCCCCAGAGGCCCCCAAATAAAGTCAAGGAGACCCTGCCATGGGAGGATGTCAGGGGGAGAGACCAAGGACCATATGGACAGCAGGGGGCAGGCAGAGAAAAAAAGGGAGGCCTGCACACTTAGGAGACCCCCACCGCCCTGTGAGGCAGGCGAGCTGAGGACACAAAGCTACTCTCAAGGGCTGAGCTCCTCGCTCAGTGCCCCCTCGACCCAACTGCTAGGAGCCCCTCCACCCCCTGCATTCATAGGAGGGGCACTGCCAGTCTGGGGAGCTCTCTGGAAGGAACCCAAGAGGCAGATCTTTACATAAAGCACCCTGCCCTCGGGAAGCATAACTTACCTTTGTGAGGCAATGCAAGTTCCCATTAGAAAGCACACTTGCTCACTGGGCGAAGGCCTTCCTGGGACACAGTGGTACAGTACAAAAGGTTGACGAGAAAGCAGCAAGGACGGTGCCTCTCACCTATAGGGGTGACCTGCGGGGATGAGAGGGAGGGCCTGGCAGGTGCCAGTGGTACCCCCTTTTCAGTACAGGAAAACTTGGGTCTTCACCCCTTTAGCTAGATGGGGAGCTCTCTGAAGAAAAAAAATCTGACCATCGTCATCCACTCAGGGTCTTGTCGCAAAGAAGGTGCCTGGCATGAACTGGTTTTTTTGTTTGTTTTTTAACTCTATTCATGCTTGGCTCAGCCTGCTCTGGGCATGAGACTGGCACAGCATGTGATGCTGGGGATTGATCCAGGACCCATCACCTCCCAACAGCAACACAGGCTGGGGGCAAAGCCCCCAACACACGGGCCTTTGTGGGACCCCACAATCCAGTCTCTTAACAGACACATGAGAACCACAGAAGCACACAGGAGTCAGCTAATCACTGCTGCTAGAGCGTCAGGAGGCCCAGGCAGGGGACAGAGCAAGGGGGTCCCCCTCCCTAGCAAGTGACATGTGACCAAGAGCTGAAAACCAGGCAAACAGAGGCACCCTCCCAGCAGACAGTAGCTTGTCCAGATCCCCCGGGGCAGGAGAAAAGGCCAAGCCAAGGCCCTGAGAGACGCAGCGCGGCAGCTCCTCGCAGATGCCCAAGCCACATACGGGAAGCGGCTCCTCATCTGGCATGAGCAGCTTGGAAAGGACGGGGTGCCACTGGGGGCAGAGGGTGGAGGAGTGACTGCCTGCACTCGGAAGGGGAGTCACACAGGAGGTCACCAAAGGCCCCGAAAAGGAGGATGGGGATGTGGCGGGGAGCGACGCGGCTGTTGCTGCCATTCCCGGGCCCTGGGAGAGGAGATGAGCAATTTCCATCATGGTTGTTTACTTAGAACTCTGAAACTGTGGACAGCCTAGGAAAGGAGGACCACATGGGAGTTGGGGGACACCAAGGCACAGACGAAGGAACTGGAGGTGTTCGCAGTAGAGGTGCGAGCTCCCCAACACCAAGTATGTCCTAGTGGAGGTGATGTGGAGGCCCCTTTGGGGGTGACGGATGGGCAGGCTGGGTGCAAGACTAAGGTCCCCCTCTGCAGTCCCAGCGGGAGGCCGCTGAGGGCAGAGGGCCCTGACCTCCCTGGGCTCTCTTGTGGTACTGCCCCCCCAGCTCCTTCCTGTGTCCTAAGTCCCTCTCTCTACCACCTTCTCGAGCCCTCCCTGCACCCCACACTAAAGGTGCTGCAGCCCTGCTTCTGCCACACAGCCTTGGTGGCCTCCTCCCCCGGCTCCCAGACAACCCTTGCCCACTGCCTACCTCCCAAAGGCCCCGGCCCATCTTCCCTCCCTGTTGCACTCTTCACGCCTCGCGCTCTCTCTCTCTCTGTTAGGTGCCCAGAAGGAGCTCCAAGATTTCCTGATGAATGAAGAAATCGATGAAATCCAGGCTCTGTCTTCCAGTTACTGCGCAGCATTGGGTGAACTCGCCTATCTGTCTGTAAAACTGGTATTGAAATATTGTAATCATGAGACCCAAATACAATACAGAACTTTGTCCCATGTGAGCATGCTACCGCTAGCCATTCAGTTGCCTGAAGACAGGGCTCACGCATGCCCAAAGTAGAAAGACACTGTGAAAGGTCCTTTAGAGGAAAGGGTTTCTGCTTCCAATGTAACACTGTCCCAACAAGCATGTTAACTTCATTTCCTATTTCTGAAAGCAAGCTCTGAAGGTCCTGGGTTCAGGAAGTCTTGGTAGGCCAACTCTGCATGCCAGGCACTGTTCTGAGCCAGGAGGCTGAGGCCAAGAGGTGGGAACACTGGTAACACAACAAGGACAGAGGACTCTTCTCAGTGTTGGGGACACACAGAGGGAGGTGCAGCACTCAGCGGTCACTCGAGCACCCCACAACTCTTCTGAGGCCCAACCAGTGGGAAGTACCATTCTGGCTGCTGGGAGGCCAAGAGAGGGCAAGGCGGGTAAGATCCCAGCCCTCCTAAGGAGACAGGAAATACGCAAGCTTATTGTTGGTAGAAGCAAGTGGTGCTGGGGATGGAACCACAGTCCCTGCAGTTGCCTAAGCTGGCCTACGCAGGCACTGCTGAGCTATCTCGCCAGCCCAAACAAACACCCTACGACTGAGCCACATGCCAGCCTGGGAGGCAACTTATGAACAGGGATGTAGGTAACAGGACCATGCCAGCCACGAGCACCTCTGGGAGAAAGAACAGCAAGGGCAGACCCCCACTGAGGGAGAATGAGGTGTCGTAATATGCAGAAAAGAGGCCAAGGTCACAGAGCAGGGTGGGGAGAGACGGGCAGGATGCAAGACTGAAAGGTAGACTGGGACCAAGGGAGGCAGGAAGAGCTTCCTCTCTCGCTCCAAGCAGGCAAATGGGAAGCTGTTTGAGGATGGTGAGCAGACTGCCTGGCCCACATGGAGGAACCTGAGAGGTGGAACAGTAGATCCAAAGAGAAAGATGGTGCAAAGAAAAGACGGCGTTCAAAGTGCATCCTGAAAGTGGGATAAAGACTTACAGATGAGCCAGGGTGGTGGTGCACGCCTGTAACCCCAGCACCCAAGAGGCTGAGGCAGGAGGATCTCTTCAAGTTCAAAGTTAGCCTGAACTACAGAGTGAAACCTTGTGTCCGAGAGAGAGAGAGAGAGAGACAGAGAGAGAGAAGGAGGAAGGGAGGGAACAATGAACAGAAACGCTCACAGTTTCAGCTTCACCAGGTACCAAACAATATTAGGAAAGCAGGGCTGGCAAGATAACTCAGTGGACTAAGTGCCTGCTTAGGCAAGTGAGGACCCAAGGTTCAGTCCCCAGTGCCATGGTAGCCCTGCCCCACACACGCTGAGCTGGCCACTATGTCAGGCTGTGGTGGCGCACACCTGTAATCCCAGCACTGGGGAGACTGAGAACAGGAGGATCACCACGAGTCTAAGCTGCCTAGTGAGACCTTGTACCAAACACATAAAAATCAAAAAATCAAAAAATTAGGAAAACTGGAAGACACTGGGCTGAGAGAATATTAAGAGTAATTAGTAATAGTTGCCATGAGGCCAGCAAGATAGCTCAGCAGTCTAAAGCGCCTGCTTAGTCACCTTAGGCAACCACAGGTACCACAGTTCCATCCCCAGCACTATATGCTGCGCTAGCCCCACCCCCAGGGCAGGCTAAGCCAGCCATAACATAAATACATAAAGTAAGAAAAAAATAATAATAATAGTTGGCATGCTATGAACATTCTTGTTTTACAAATACAGTGGTGCCTCACTTATCGCAGAGGCTACATTCCTGATGACCCCACCATAAGTGAAAATCAACGAGTAGCAACATCATATTTATTTCAGTATTTATATATTTTTAAGGCTTTATGAACCCTTCCCACTCTTATGAGCTTTTTCCACACTTAAAAACACTTCTAATGTTCTTACCCATATTCTAAACTCATAAACCTATGTAATTTTATTTTTTAAACCTATGCAATTTTAATAACATATAGTGTACAGTACAGTATCCATCTGCTAAAATACATACTGTAAACAATGTATTTTATTTCAGTGTAATACTCTTAATGTTAGAATTAACTAACATGTTAATATATTTTTGTTTTAAAAATGTTTACGCAAAAATTAAAACTATAAATACTATGCATATACATATACAGTAGCATTCACTACTGCAAAATCCTGCAATAGTGAAAATCCGCAATAATTTAAATATTTTGTGAAAACCTGCGAAAGTGAGTCCGCAAAAGTCGAACCATGAAATAGCAAAGGACTAATGTGTCCAAATTCACTCAGCTGGCAAAGAATTATCTGACAGTGGAAATTACTACTTGCTTCACCCTTTATTATCTCTAGTCCATAGTGAAGGAAACAGAGGCCAAAGATGTGAAAGCCGAACAGCTAGGAGGTGGCAGAACTTAAGCATCGGATCTAGTAAGATACTTTCCAGGCCCTGCAGGATGGCTCAGTGGTCTAAAGCACCAGCTTAGGAAAGCTTAGGCGGCTGCAGGGACTGTGGTTCGGTCCCTGGCACCACATGCTGTGCCATCCCTGCCCTGAGGGCAGGCTGAGTCGGCCATAAAAATAAATAAACAAAAGTTTTTAAACAAGAAAATAAAATAAAATAGAAGATATACTTTGAAAAAAAAAATGGACTGAGAAACTGGGAACCTAGGGCTTCAGTCGGAAACGATCTGATGCTTCAATAAAATCACATCTGATTCTTTCGTTTAAAACTCCCCAAACTCCGGGTCACGCTAGGGCAGAATTGTTGGGAGGAGGACACTACCACCATCTCAGCATTGCAACTGCTAATTAAAATGCACATCCGTGGATTACCAGCTTGGATGCGCCATACTTGAATATCTGTCTGCGCAAGTGAGCTTCGGGATTTGCATTTTTTAAATCACAGACCCAGCAATCTTTCTTGGACAATTAAGTTTGAGAGGATTACGGTTTGAACCCAGGCAGCCAGCCTTCAAACTTGCAGCCCATTTGACCCCGCCGAGACTCCGTTCCCTGTGCTGTCAACGAGGTGCGAGGAAGGAGCTCTACCCCAGAGAAACACCGCCTCCCTTCTGTAGGGAGACTCAAACCGAGCTCAGAGGTGCACGATAGCCGCGGGGTGTTCTGGGAAACAGAGGGGCGCAGCTCTCGCTTAAGTTCTGTGGGACACAGCGGGGCGTCTGGCAAGGCCCGGCTCCAGCTCCTCCTCTCGCACTACAGAACGCCACGTTTCGATTCAATTCCCGGACGCCCTCAGCAGGCGTCGCGGACGCCGCCTGACGTAATCGCCCGTCTCGCGTCTGGGCGCTTCAGGGCTAGTGAGAGACACCTAACAAAAAGCAGCGACGGATTTCCGGGTGTACTTTCGCTTTACGGCTCTTGCGCCGAATCCGCGGGAAGCAAAACGTCAGTTTACGACAATACCGGTCGTGTTTACGGCGCCGGCTTCTGCGTGCGCATGTTCTCTTCTCTCCCGGTGCTTCACCGTGCTGCGGTGAGGCCTTCTTAGGCGCCGGTTATCTGTCGCCATCCGGGCCGCCGGGGTCCATTGCAGGTGAGCAGCGTGCTTCATAGGGTCCCGCGGACCTCTGATGCCAGCTCAGACTTTGCCTGGGCTTCCAGGGTCTCCCGGAAGAAACGTGCCTTCCTTCCCCTCTTGTCGCTGCCCCTCTGCTGGGCGGGGCAGGAATCGGCCTTCCGTGGTCCCCACCCGGCACCCTGAGGTGTACGGGCCGCTGCCCTGTGTATGAGCTCTCGTCTTAGTCTCCTTTCTAAGGTCGTTACCCTTAGCCGAGACGGGTCACCGGGCATTTCCGAAAACTCCATGAGTTTTTCAGTGTCAAGCTGAGCCTGTTCGGCCCCTGGCTAAGAAGTTCAAGCCCAGAGATTTCCTCCCCGGTCTTGTAGAACGGAGAGCTGTTAGATTTCACCTGTGGACTGAAATCCACCCCACCTCTAGGCTGTCCACTTGCAGTGACAGTGACGTGCACAATACTGGAACCTGCCAGCCGCAGGCCCCTTTCTCACTGACCATATTATTGGTGCCTCCCACCCTGCCCCCACGGCCAGTGCAGCTGTCACCTTGTTCTAGCTGAGTGGTTCTGTTTCTTCGAGTGGCTCTTTTGTGCTGACCCGGTTTTATATTTACTGAAACCAGAGGGCATCACCTTGACCCCAATTCTCCGGGGGATGAATGGCCAGCCCTGGGTCTGTCCTCCATCACAAATAGATTTTTAAAGTGTCTTCCAGACATCGTTGTTCTGTCGTTAGGTGTGGTCTAAAAACCCCCAGAATTTTTCACGCTACTGCCTACATATAATGGTAAGAAGGCTACGGTTAGATATGCAACCCTGGAAGTCAATTTGTTTTTGAAGTGTGGGACAGATCAGCTGCTTGGTTTTTAGCTGAGCTTTAAATTATCTCTTAGCTGGGAAGGTGGAGAGGTAACACAGGAGAGGTTACTGGTGTCCAAGTGTCCACTGTAGTACCTGACACAGGAGCTCACTAAATGTTTTCTTAAGGTAAATAGCTCTGGGGCCACCCCTCTTAGCTTAAGTTTAGCTTTGAGGGGAAGCAGCTTCCGTCTGTACCACCTGTCGCTGCTCCTCAAAGTGTCATCTCTGTAGAGTGCCTACATCTCCATCGAGGGGCACTGAGGAAAGCTAACTTAAGTTCAGTATGCCAATGCTTTGATTGGTCTCCAACCGTCAGGGAATAACTTGTGTAAAATCAGCTATGCACTGAGAACTCCGCCTGGGCATTTTTAGAGAGTTGCCAGGGGTCAGGCTGTTGGAAAGGCACTGGTATTTACTCGCTTGAGAGATGAGCTGCACCATTACACAGTGTGAATTCTGGAACCACGCTGCCTGGGTTCAAGTTTTTCACTAACTAGCATTGTGACTTGGAGTAACTTCTTAATTTCATGATGCCTTGGTTTTCTTCCCTGGAGAATAGGATTGCAGGGTGCAACTTCAAAAGATTAATGGGAAGATTTAGTGAATTAATGCGCGAAAGGCATGAAGAGCAATGCCTGATACTTGTAATACTTACATTTGACATACAGCCACTTTTGCTCCAAGACTGTGGTGGTCAACCTCTGGCAAGTGTACCACCATGGCCTGTGCCATTGAAAGCTCTAGCCGAAGCCGAGCGTGGTGGCTCACGCCTGTACTCCCAGCACTTGGGAGGCTGAGGCAGGAGGATTGTTGTGAGTTCGAGACCAGCCTGGGCTACAAAAGTGAGCTCAAAGCCAGCCTGAACTGCACAGTGAGACCCTGTCTCAAAAATCAAAAAAAGAAAAAAAAAAAAGAAAGCTCTAGCTGGTTCACTATCACTGACCTAGGATTTATGGTGACCTACCTGGCCTCTGGCAGGTGCAGGCCTTTTGCTTGGTTCTATGCACATTTGCTCTGCACATAGGATTTGCGTTGACAGCATGAAACATGCAAGAGTAAGAAAGGAAAATTTAAGGAGAAAAAAATCCAGACCCTCTCTTAAGTATTCTGTGTATGGAAGTGTATATTTGCAAGTGTAAATTGTGTGACACTTCAAGGCATTTTCATGCCTATTACCCAACAAGACTTTCACAGAGATCCTATGGTATAAATGTATTTTGTAAGTAAAGGTGCCATGGCTTATGGAAGGTAAATGCTATATGGCTTAGTGAGAATAACTTTGTTTCTAAGAACCAGACCCTGGCTGTTACATATGAAAAGTGTTGCTAATGAAATCTGCAAGGTGCTGCTCAAGAAATGCTATTTCTATGTAACAGTAAGAAAGACAAACTGCTGGCTGGCACCCATCAAGTGTAAGGTTCAATTCAGACTTGTAACTGAGAAAAAAGAGGGTGTCCTAGAACTAATGAAATGTGGTAAATCATTTTGTTGTTTTCTCAGTTTTAAGAATTCACTGGTTTATTTACAAAACATTATTAACAGCTCAGTAGTTGAGGGTTGTGTTATTTAATACTGCATTTCAAATTTTAGCATTTATGTCTTTGCGTATCCTATATGGAAGCATGCTTTGGGCCCTTTCTTCACAGTATTTGGTTTTTTTTAGTTATAGGAGATGGCGAAGTTCATGACACCTGTGATCCAGGACAACCCCTCAGGCTGGGGTCCCTGTGCGATTCCAGAACAGTTCCGGGATATGCCCTACCAGCCATTCAGCAAAGGGGATCGGCTAGGAAAGGTACCTGGCTGCCAGTGGGGGTCTGGGTCTTTTAAGCTGTGGCTGCTACTTTCCATGAGTTCTATTCAAGCTTAGCTTGGCTTCTGTGTTCCCTGTAGAGGTACCAACTGAGAAGAGGCATGCCCTGAAAGTCATCTGAGAAGGGCTAGGCACTTTTAAAATCATTGTGAGCTAGTTCTGATTCTTTGTCACACTGTGTCCCTCATTTGCAGGGGTATCTGGGTCAATAAAAATTTGCCTGGTTGACCAGTGCCTTCTGTCTTTCTTCACTGCCCTTAATAGGTTGCGGATTGGACAGGTGCCACATACCAAGATAAGAGGTACACAAGTAAGTGTTCTTCACTGGCTGCCCAGATCAGGGCCTTGGGAGAATCATTACTTTTTCTAATCACCTCATCTGAAAGTTTTCTAGGAAGAGAAGGATGCTGACAATCAGTGATAATTTTTAGGAGTATGTCCTGGATTATAATTACTTTTTGTTGTTGTTGTTGTTGTACTGGGAATTGAACTCATGACCTTGCATTTGCCAGGCAGGCACTGGGCAATAACTACATTTTTGGAAGTAGCTTCAGACTGTTCGTTAAAGATATCTAGACTGTTCTTTTTTTCCCTTGGTACTGGGCAATTGAACTAAGGACCTTGGGCTTGCCAGGGAGGTACTTACTCTATTGAGCTATCTTCTTGGCCCCTGGACACTTTCATGGGGGTTTTTCTCCTACTTTTTCTTGAAGGTGTGTTGAACACACACATTCCTATTGTTTATGCCATTGCCTGGGATTTAACTTCTAGAAAAGTCAATGAACTCCAGGTTTCAAAGCCCTGACTTTGGCTGGGGAGATAGCTCAGCATTCCAAGTGCCTGCCTGACAAGAGCAAGGACCCAGGTTTGATCCCTGGCACCATATGCCCTGCCAGCCCCAGAACCCCAGGAATACTATACTAGCCACTAAAACCAGGCATGGTGTTGTACACCTGTAATAATGCTGGGGAGATTGAGACGGGAGGATAACTGAGTCTGAGCTGTATAGGGAAACCCTGTATCAAATAAATAAATGAATGATTTATTTTATTTTATTTTATTTCTTGTCTCAGAACCTTTATTTGTTTATTCACTCATTTTTATGGCCGGCTCAGCCCGCTCCGAGAGCAGGGCTGGTGCAGTGTGTGGTGCCAGGGGTCAAACCGCGGTCCCTGCAGCCGCCCAAGCTTTCCTAAGCAGGCGCTTTAGACCACTGAGCCGTCCTGCTGGGCCCCAATAAATGAATGATTTTTTTTTTGTCTTTTTGAGACAGGGTCTCGCTATGCAGTTGAGGCTGGCCTTGAGCTCACTTTTGTAGCCCAGGCTGGTCTCGAACTCGCACCAATTCTCCTGTCTCAGCCTCCCAGAGTGCTGGGATTACAGGTGTGAGCCACCACGCCCGGCTAAATGAATGATTTAAATAAACTAAAAAAAAAAAAAGCTAGCCCTGGCTTGGGTCTCTTCCTGGTCCTCTCTGACAGATTTCTTTTCCCCAATAAATATATTCTGCTGAATAGCCCTGGCTTTAAGATTCTGGTAAAGTAAAAAGGCTTTTCCTCTGAGCCAGTGACGATTGCTGGAAGTGACTGCTTGGAATACAGAGTTAAGGTAGTGGCTAAGTGGAGCACGGTGGCACATGCCTTAATCCAAGTACTTTGGGAGGCTGAGGATGGAGTTTTGAGCCCAGCCTGAGCAATTTAGTGAGACCTTTCTTAAAATTTTAAAGGTCCCATAGCTCAGTGCAAAAGCTCTGAATTTTAATCCCCAGAGATGTCTAGGACTTAGACCAGCAAGAAAGTTTATTACGATCCATTTGTTTCATCTGCCTTGGGCATCAGACAATGAAGAAGGTAGTGTGCATGGCCTGTCTTGCCCTGCTCTTTATTTCAAACTTGAAAGTGCACATGGATTGCCTGGAGCTCTTGCTGGTTCTGACTCAGTAGGTCTGGGGCAGGGCTGTGAGTCTGCACACCTAACAAGCTCCCAACCAGGACTGTAGCACCCAAGACCACAGTTCAAAGAATGAGGTGTTGAGCTAGTGCATGTGAATGCAGTCTGTGGTGTGGTTATTACACGCTGTTTCTGTGCTTCCAGATAAGTACTCCTCTCAGTTTGGTGGTGGGAGTCAGTATGCTTATTTTCATGAGGAGGATGAAACCAGCTTCCAGTTGGTGGATACAGCACGCACACAGAAAACTGCCTACCAGCGGAACCGGATGAGGTTTGCACAGGTAAGCCAAGTGCCAACAACCTGGCCATCTTGGAGCTGTTAGTGTTGGGTATTTACAGCTGTTAAGTATGCTACCTACAAAGGAGAGAGGGCAGTATATCATAGTTTTCTAGTGAAACCAAAGTTGTTCGGTGAAAAACTTGCGGCAAAGTAAATTTGCAGTGGAACCATGGATAGATTTAGTTTAAACTTCTATTCCAGTACCTTGGATGTCATTTTGCTAAGCTACAAATTAATGTTGGGGCTGGAAAAAAAAAAAAAAAAGTGCAGGGTATGCACTGCTTCACTTACCCAGACTATTAAGTAGATGCTCCAGTTGGATTGTGTCTTACCGCAGAAAACAAGCTTAGCAACTTCAATTTCAAGACCAGTAAACCCATTTCAGTGGAAAATATGTTAGGAATGTGAATGTAAGCTAATTACATCCCCAGTAAGATTCAAAGACTGTTGATGGTACAGAATGGAATGACAAGCTAAGATGTAAAACTTCGGAGTTTTTGTCTTACCTATCATATAAGTCAAATCTCTTAAAGATTTTTTTTTTTTTTTTTTTGTGGGACCAGGGTTCGAACTCACGACCTTGCACTTGCCCAGCAGGCACTTGTGCCTCGGAGCTATCTACCCAGCCCCAAATCTCTTAAAGATTTTAACACGGGTGTTTTCTTCCCAGCGGAATCTCCGTAGAGACAAAGATCGGCGGAACATGATACAGTTCAACCTGCAAACTCTGCCTAAGAGCGCCAAGCAGAAAGAGAGGTGCGATTGATTGCCATGATAGTACCTGGAAGTCAGACCAGAGCAAGAGGGTGGCTCTTTCCTGGCTAGGGAAAAAATTCCTAAAGCTACTCAACACCACCCTCCAGCCTGTTATAGCCCAGCACTTAGATGCAGAAGAGAACTTAGGCAGGAAGCTGCCTGTTTGTAATGGGCATGTGTACTGAAGCAACATGATACCTGATTTGGGCTCAGATTTGCAGAGCACAGTTGCAGGAAGTACCATTTACACCATGTCCAGTGGGGCCTGTTAGCTGTACTTGTTGGGGCTGCCATGGGCAGTTCCTATACATACACCTGGTCAGTATTTGGCAGCTCTGTCTGCATTGTGCCCCTGTGGTCATGGTCTCACTTCTGTGAGCCCATAACTCAGAAGAGTCAAGGGTGGTGATGTAGTTCAGCCAGAGAAGAGCAGCTCTGCCTTTCAAAAACCACTGACTTGAAGTCCTACACTGAGGTCTGTATTCTGTCTTCCAGAGAACGCATTCGGCTGCAGAAAAAGTTCCAGAAGCAGTTTGGAGTGAGGCAGAAATGGGACCAAAAATCACAGGTAGTAGAGCCATACCAGAATTGTCTGGGACTTTGGTTTTCTCTCTGTAACATCTTTGGAATGTGGTTCATATATCGTGCAGTGGAGTAGCTTTTTGTGTGTTCAGAGTTACAGTCAATTTCTGGTTATCGTCATCAGCCAAAAAAAATTCTATAGCTTTCAGCACCTACCCCCAGCATCCCAGCGTTAGGCAACCACTAGTTATTTTTTATCTCTGTATTTTCTTATTCTGACATTGTACATAAATGGAGTCATATAATGGATAATCTTCTTGTGATGGGGCCACTTTTATTTAATGTCACGTTTTCAAGGTCTGTCCACGTTACAGAATGTGTTCATACAGTCGTGGTGTCTGTTCAGGGTGGTTCCAGGGTGCCACAAGGAAACTAAAGTATGCAAACACTCAGGTTCTTATAGACAGCTGCATAGCATTTGGAAATAACCTAAGCTCATCCTCATTATACATGTGATCATCTCTGTAGATTATTTAAGCTGAATGTTCCTTACCCAAATGAGACCAGAAGTATTTCAGATTTTGAAGTAGACTACTATTTAGCATACCTAATTCAAAATCAGAAATGCTCTAAAACCAATAGCCATTAGAAAATTTATCATATCTGTACCCTGTGCCCTGTATAACGACAACAATATGCGTTGTATCAATTATTGGGAATGCTCTACTAACATGTTTTGAGACTGTCACATTGTAATTTCTTATTAAGAGTAATAAAAAAATAAAGTATTGTTTTATAAAACAAACAAACAAAAATACTGCAAAAACCAATATAGGGGCTGGGGATTTGGCTCAGCAGTAGAATGCTTGCCTAGCAAGCTGGAACCCCTGGGTTCGGTCCTTGGCACCAACAGCAAAAAATAAACCTCCCCTATTATATCCAATACTATGTGAGTGTTATGTAATTTTTTTTTTTTTTTTTTTTTTT